>JAYJMB010002374.1:0-15370 GCA_036873735.1 Pouteria campechiana
GAATTGAACTATTGTGATTAGACAATAGTAACATGAGAATTGTTATAGAATTCTCCTATATTGGTTGATTCTGAAATTATAAAAGATAGTGGAATAAATTTGAATTGAGAAAAATGTAAGAACAAGCATGACTAAAGGAATTTCTATGCCTTGAGTGGTTAGGAAATTATGAGTGTTTATAGTGATTGGATTTTGATTATTTTAATAAGTGTTATGAAAATGATTGAATAACCACTTATTTGTGATCTTTTTGACATATTATGGAAACATGGCGACCATTAACGTGTTTTTGATATCTTCGATGTGCAATTAGGTTGAACTAAATGAGAATAGTGATACAAGTTATGAATTGAATGACAATTTAAGGTAATAATGAAAATTACACCATATTGAAAGTTTTAAGGATGAAACATTTTGTAAGGTGAAAGGAATGTAACACCCAAGGTATTAATTTTTGATAATTATGTGTTGATTAATGGAGCAATATGATTTTTCGACGAAATGATTCAAGTATGTGTGAAGTGTATGAGAATTTCATTAAAATAGAGCCAAATGAAATCATATATGTATGATTATGTGGCATGCTTGCATGTTAATTGAGGTAAATTCGGATTTAATTATGTTAATTTTTATGTGAAATAAATGATGGAAAAATAATGAAAAAGAAATATTAAAAAAGTTAAAAAATCAAAAAATAGGCTAAGGCAGCAAACTGGAGCTGGTGGCGCCAGAATGGTAGCCGGCGGGGCTGGCTAATGGCGATGGCGTCAGATGCGGCAAACAAGTTGGTGCCAACGATGCTGATCCGCGATATAGAAATGGGGCCCGACTTTTCAGCCCTAAGCTTGTTCCATTTTCTTAGTTTTTTGTCTCTTTCTCTCTTCCCTTTTGCCCTAGCCTTGTTTTCTATGATTTCTAGCCTTTTTAGCTAGGAAATCATCTTGCCTATTTAGGAAAACTTGTGATCTTTCTGTTGAATCCAATTTTCACCCATTTAAACCGTAAAAAATGGAAGAAACATCGGATTTCCATAAAATGGACAGTGCAACATGGAGCTAGGAGCCTGAGCAGTCATTTAGGGAGGATGACTATGCTTGTAAGCGAAGGTAAGCCCAATCTCCCAACCGAATCTTAGATTTTAGATTTTTAGGATTTTAGGAAATGATGAATTTTTGGCTTAAATTGATGAATAGTGAGATTTGGGGAATTTCTTGAATTTTATTGAATTAATCATGGGGTAAATGATTAATGGCATGATTGGAATGTTTTAGAATATGTGTGGATTGATTTAGACTACTGGAATTAAATTTTGGGCTACACCTTAGTTAGGAATTAAAGAGGATTTTTGTGTTTGGGCCATGTGAGCCACAAATTGATTGGGTTAGACATCCAATTAGACTATTATTGAAATTAATTGTTTGTTGGTTACACTATATGAGTATAGCATATGGTTGGAAATGGAATTTCTTAAGAATTCTTGTTGAGATATAATGATTTTCATTGTGCCTATTAGCCACTTGATAAAATGACCCAATAAGAGATCAATTGAGTTGATTATAACCCTAAGATCCATATAGAAAGGATGGAATGACTAGTCATTTGGGATATACTTAGAGTTTAATTGGCATTTTATAAAGATTAATTAGATATTGAATATGTTGGATTTTGATTGTATATTGATAAGAATGCAGTTATGCATTTGGAAAGTATATACGATTAGTAATAAATCGGTTTGAGTTATGGTTGTAAATGAATGGGATTTTGCCATGTATAGATTGATCTAAGATGGATGAAAAGGAATGGAATTGGAAGAGTGTATAATGACTCACTTAAGGTAAGCTGGTGCCTCCTGTTTGTTTGAATGTATGATTGGTCGGGGATAATAAATATCCCATTGATTTGACTTTGGGCTTGGAATGTTTTGGTTGGGGATAGTAGGTATCTTATCTTGTTAAGATCGATGTTATTTGGTTGTTAAGGATAATGAGTATCCCTTGGATTGGAATATTGGATACTTTGATTTGATATTGACATTGATGTGAGGGATAAAGAATATCCCTTTGTTTTATGGTTACTTTGATGATCGATTCAATATGTAATTGTTTGGTTGGATGGGAATGATAATGATTCCCTATTTGGTATAAATTGATGGGCCTAGATTCTTGTCATTGCCTTAGTTGTATATTTGGAGCAATGAGGATTGAAATCCTCATACTATTGGTTATGCTTTTGGATGGATGATTGAGCTGTATGGTTATTCATTCAAAATCCATTGGCTGGTCAGAATTAGGAGAGGAATGTCATTCCCTAATAATTGGATTGGAAAAATGAGGACATGGTACTCATAGGATAATTGAAGTATTAATCGATTGTGATTGGATTGGATTATATAAATTGTGAATTAATTATTTATTATTTTATTACTTATGTCTACTTACCGAGTTGCCCGAACTCATGCCTTCTTATTTAAATTTTTAGTTGACAAGGAGTACAAAGGAGTTATGAGAGAAACTAAAGACCTTTGGATGGTATGTATGAATGTTGGGATTGGAATCCCATAGAATAATTGTATATTAGTAATTTTCATATTGAAAATTTGTAATTGTAATTAAATGATTTAAAGTGATGTATTAAAGAGGTGGATTGGCATGTCTTATAAAATGATTTATAATACTGGGATAATATGATATGTTTCCCCTAAGGTTTAGAGCCATCATTGTGTGATATAGGTCCTAGTCTATGGGCAGAATGGGCCAGTTTAGATTTTTATTTAATATTTATTAATTCAAATGGTTATATTTGTTAAATGATGTATGGCAGGTTCTAATCATAATATTTTTGGGGGAAACTCTATCAAAATTTTGATAGAAATTCCATTAAAAATTAGTAAATTTGGAAGAAAAATAATGAAATGTATTGGAGTCCTGTAATAGGGTGAATACCAAGGCAAATAACCAAGGTTGCACCTATGAAGGAGGGGCGTGACAACCTTACTATCCAAAATCATTCAGAATAACCCACTCACCTTCACCAACTTATCCCATTCTACAAGACCTAGAGAGAAGACTTATAAGTATTGAAACATTCTTTTCATCTCTCAATACTAGGATGGATTCAATAGATCAAAAACTAGACAATCTAATTTCCTCAGCTAACTCCATCAAAGATCAAACACAATCATCTCAATCATCCCTAAAACTTTCTCTAATCCATAGAACCAAACCTATTTCACCAATCAGGTGCACTCATTCTTGAACTTCTCCTTTATTCTCTAACTCCCATTACTCACCTTTTATTCATATAACTCATAACTCTTCAATCTCCACACTCTTCTAACATTCATCTCCATTTGAGTTAGTTGAAGCACTCTCTGATTCAGAAATACCACTTACTCAAATTCTCAAAACCATAAAAACCACCTTAAAGAAAAACACTCATCTTTCATTAAGTGTCCCCCACAAAACCACTCATACTCATCGCTCCATTACTAAAACTAGAAAATTCACTCCTGCTAAAAAGGAAAAGCACCACTACATTTTCCAAAAAATTCTATCTCACATCCACAAAAGATCCTAAAAAATTTGTAACTCTTGATATCTCTCTTCGACCACCAATAAAACTTATCAAAAAGATAAGATTAACAAAAGAAGATATTAAGCAAAAACAAAAGATAAATAAACATTCTTTCTCTAAATTGAAAGCTCAAAAGGCAAGTTTTAGCTATTTCCCACATTTTGATGACCTTGAATTCATAAAACTTAATGTTGATATCATTAAAAGGCCTTACCCCAAAAACTTCAATCCTAATCTTGCAAACATACATGAATTTGTTAAACCTTCATACCAAATTTCTAGGGACCATCATTATCATCCACACTAATTCCTCCTCAAACAAACAAATCCTTATTTGTTAAGACAATTTCAAGAGCATCACCTCGCATTGTTCTTGATGCATTAGATCCTGATCTATTCTATCTCCCATATGATGTATATTGACAATGTAGGTTCATGCAGATTAATGCATATTTTGCTAACTTACTTCTACCCTTTCCTGAATTTAATAATCCAGATTATTTTGAAAGGATAAGAGTAATTGAACCTGAAGGAACAGTTTTCATAAAATTTGGGACTTCACCATTTACCCCAATAGTTTCTTCAATATCTTACCTCCTCTTCTTAGTTTACCTAATCCTCCTCCTTCCTCAAGATTCAAAATTCCAATCATTAAAACCAATAAATCCATTTCTAAACATTCAAAAGTTGATGACCCCTCAGAAAATTACAAACACATTAACCCTATTCTCATAAGTCATACTTTATACAAAAAAAAGATGACAGTCAATGCTAAAGCCAATGCTCAAGGAAAACCTCTTCCTTATCCATATTTAGCAAATGTTGAATTTCAACTTCGTCTCAAGGTTATGAATTACAAGGAAAACACTGTACAACCTAAGGACAATGTTTAGACTGCTAAATACATTGTACTTTGATTTTACTTATATCTTTGTACTTTGATCTTGTACATTTACTTTACACATTAATGAAGTATACATCCTTAGATAATGCTTGAATGTTCTCAATTTGTCACTTTTCCATATTAGTTGAATGTCATTCCTTGATAAGCTATTCATCTTTTTGATTATGACAAAAAGGGGGAGAAATATACTATAGTGAGTGAATAGAACAATATAGAGTAAATATTAATTATGGTACCTACATAGGGGGAGCCAAGCCACATGAGCTAAACCTTAAAGATATGCACTAACTTAGGGGGAACCATAATATATCTATGTGTAAATTTCTTGTGCATTTACATTTATAAATATCTTTAGTCTCTCTGGAAGGTATCTCTCTCAAATGTTTTGTCATCATAAAAAAGGGAAAGATTATTGAACCAAATGATGCATATGGCAAACAACCAAGTTTTGATTATGAGTGAACATTTGTGGTACTGATAATTATGTTCCCAAACATTGCAGAAACAGATATAAACATACAACAAAGCAATTTGAATATAGTGGAAAGCGCACAAAGAGAACAAATCAGCAAGCAAAATCCATTGATAAAGTCAGTATCTAAGAGCATATGTCTAAGAAAGATTTAAACAAACTGTTCCATGGACAAGTTAGATAAACTGCCTATAATCAACACCTCTTCGTAACACAAACAAATTTAGTTTGCAGAAGCAGAAATGAAACGGAGCTAAAATCAGACAAATGAAGAAGCCAAAATGGAGTCAAAATCACTTAAGTATTTGTCTCTCATAAAGCTCATCTGAAAACTGAAGAGGCCAAGGAACCTGATTACAATCTCTATAGAAAATACAAAAGACAAAGTAAAAGCAGCACAACAGCTACAAAAGAAAACTTTGTCCGATGTTTTCATCTATAAGAGTTGTTTGCCACTTGCAACAGTTAAACCATCAAACGACCACTGAAGAAACAAGTCATTTATGGCTCAATGAGTTGTCTATTACTTCCAACATATAACCCATCATATGAATGATTAAAAAGAGGATTCATTTGCATGCCACTACTTTGTTTATCACTTGTGATAGACAAACTAACAGATGAACCACTTAAGAGACTCTGTTTTGTGGCCTGCAACATCGTCTATTGATTTCAATAGACAAACAACAGACAAAGTCATTTCCTCTATTAGGGAAAGAGCCTTGTCTACCAAGAAGAATTGTCTACTACTTACAATAGACAAAGCCACTTCGGTTAATGAAAAGAAAACTTAGTCTAGTGAAAGTCACTTCATCTGCTATGAAGAAGCTATGTCCATACAACAAAGATCATCTACCACTTACAATAGACAAAGCTACCTTACCTAATGAAGGAAACTTTTTTTGCTAAAAGAACATTGTCTGATGAGCAGTGAAGAAGAAGAACTTCATCTGCACTTCTACAATTCATCTGTTACTTATAATAGACAAACCAGAAGATGAAGTAAAATGTTACAATGGTCTCTAACAAAGACGAAGTTGTCTATTATGTGGATCTACTCAGAGCAACTTTGTCTATTACTTACAATAAACAAATCCAAGACATGATTAGATAAAGTTCTCAGATAAAATATAGCATATCATGAAGAGTAGAAGCCACCTATACCAGACATCGCTAACTGCACTCTCCGGTCAAAATCCTATTCAAAGCAGATTCTATTAAGTAGACTGGACAAATAGAGCATAGCTAAAGATGGAAAAAAATTTAAAAGAAACCAATCTATATTCTGATAAAGGTTACAACTTTCAGAGGCTGCATCCCTTCAGGCTTAGTGGGTGTCTTTCCAAAATTATAAAAGAGTTAATCAAGCAGAAAAGTCTTTGAATGGTGCTGTAGGCTTTCCAGCTACAAGTGAATTTCTCAAGAAGATAGCTTTTCAAAGAAAGAAATCAGAATGGTCTTTAACATTCAAAAGAAAGCCAACTACCTCCAACAGGTAGAAATTTTTAAAGCAATATAAAGGTAGTGTAGTGTCAACGAAGAAGGTTGAGGAAGCTGAGAGAAAAATTAGAATAGAGTTTAATCAAGGAACATCTCTCAATCAGATGATGCTTCCTCCTAGATAATCAATCTCCATTACACTGATAGACAATGAGCCTAAAAGTTATATCTCATACATATGAAGTATTGATATATAATGAGCTTCAATGAGATATCATTTTTTATGTACTCAAAATATGTACAAATCAACCTAGTAAAAGAGGTAATGAAAATGTGCAAAATGAGTATTGTCAATCAGCTATGTGAGTTGGTGGTGAGCTAAAGAAAACCACATTGTATGAGTTGTTAGTGACCTTTAGAAAACTAATAAGTTTGCAAGTGATCTTCCAGTGAGTTTCCTAGTGAGCTTGCAAAAACCAGAAGAGTGTTGGGAGCACTATGTTTCTACCCCTTGGAGCTGAAATTCAGAAGAGTATTGGGAACATTATCTATGCCCCCAAGTGCTGAAATCTAGAAGAGTGTTGGTAGCATGAGTATACTTCCATTATATGGGATATAGTGGAACCCAAGGTACATTGAGTATGTGCCCTTGGAAGAGTGGATGTAGGGACGGGGTTGCTGAACCATTATAAAAACTGTATTGCTTGTGTGTGTGTTTGTGTATTTATTTTTATTCTTCATTACTTCATTAAGCATAACATTATCACTCATCTCATCACACACACACACACGATAACTTATCCAATATAAGAATGGCTAAGAGAAGTTGAATTTGGAAGTAAAGCAGTTATGATGATCAAACAAACAAATATGAAAATTACATATGTACTGCATCACTACTCCTCCTTAGCTAATTAAGTTTTATCTGTCCATAATTTTTATATGCTTAATTCACCCCTCCCCTCTTGAGCTATCATTTACATGGGACCAACAGGTGCCACTATTCAAATGTTGGGAGTTTGTATGGCTTTTGCTATATTTGCAACATTCTTAGGAACCCAAAGAGGGTTCTGTTTGGGTCTTTGTTTTCTTCCAAAATGATTGTAATAAGCCTTGAAATTATCATAAGGATCTTAAATATTTCTTGGAAATCTGGAGCTTTAGTTTAGGGAGTACCTTATTATCATGAATTACCATGAGATTGAAGACTCTTACTTACTTGTCTTCAGCTCCTCTTGATTCTTCATGGATTGATTCTTCTAATGTTTCTTTTTCCTATAGTTCTTGCACAAAATCAATTGCTTGGGTCCCTTGGACCTTATTAGCTTTGTCATATGCAATTTCTAGTTTATCCATATATCTTTAATAGAACTATAGACATTCTATTGAATTCAGTATGGACAAAGCATAATATAAATAATTTTTATCATTTTCTATAATTCTTATGTCCTCTTGGGTGTATTTCTATTCAGCATTAAGGAAGACTAAGTCATTTTGAATCAAGCCACTACCAATAATCTATGGCAATCATAAAGACTACATTTTGATTTTTCAAGATCCATAAAAGCTATTATCATAGTATGGAATTCTGGAAACTGATTTTCCCTCAGTAGGAATGTTGTGGAACAATTTAACCATAGGAATCTCTTCACAAGGAATATTCCAATGATCAAGATTAGTTAGTGAAGCCTACTTTGATACCACTTATTAGTCTTATTCAATAGGTACCTCAAGAGGGAAGGGGTGAATGCAGTAGATAAAAATTATAGCCAAATAAAAATTAACATGCTAGAAAGGAATGGAACTTAAATCAAATAGCACAAGACACTAAAGATTTTACAATGGTTCGACCCAACATGGTACCTACTCCACTCTCTGAGTTAACTTTCCTTTGTTACACTTAGGTTCCACTAACACAAGTTAGTTTTCTAAGAGCTCACCAACAAACTCATACAATGTGGTTTTCCTGAGCTCACCACAAACTCATTGGTTTCGAAGATCACGGGCAAACTTAGTGGTTTTCCAAAGCTTACCACCAACTTATACAATCTGGTTTTTCTTAATCACCAACAACTTATAAGGCAGATAAACTAAACCAAGATTATACAACAAATTTGCCTCTTAGCTAGGCTAATTTGTACAAAAGGTAAAGCACAGATAAAATAAATATTCAATGAAAAGCAAAGATATCAATACTATAGAAATTTGGTAATAATAGAGCTTACAAGCATCTTGTCTTTCAGCATAGTGGAGATTGAATATCTTAGAGAAGAATTTTTTTCTTTGGGAGAAGTTACTTGTTTATGTGCTTTCTTTTTTTTATTTTTCTCTCTTCTTCCTCATTTTTTCTTCATTATCTTTGCACTGCCTTTATAGTGTATTTTTGAAGTTTCTGCCCATTGGTGGTGAATGGCTTCCATTAGACATTGAAGACTATTCTTAATTTTCTCCTATTAAAAAGCTATCTTCTATTTAATTTGTAGCAACTAAAAAGCCTGCCAAGCTTGAAGAAAATGAATTTCTGACTTTGGTAATCATCGAATAAGAAATGTTGCATAGTTGACTCTTTCATTATTTTGGAAGGATGCTTATTAATTTTGAAGAGACGCAGCTTCTGAGAATACAATAGTTGACTAAACCGAAACTACTCCCCTTTGAATTTCTTTCCATCTTCAGCTAAATCAACTTTGTCCAGAGTTAATATGATCTATTCATGCGTAGATTTATCTGGAACATTTAGCTAGCATTGTCCAAGATAAGTAGCTTCTATTCGTGTGACGATTTGTCCAAGTATTTCAACCAAAATTTGTCCAAGGAGCTTCAGTTTGTCTCAAGTTAGTTTTAGACAAATTGGCTCCAAGTAGAATCATATGATGGAGTCGACTACTTTGTCTAATTCGTATGATTGCACTTTCTTACTTTATTCGGAGTTAGTCTCAAATGAATTTAGTCATGCGATAAAGTTCACATTGTCCGAGTATGTCGTAGCACTTTTACTTTGTCCGATGACTCCGTAGTGTTCTTGTTTTGTTCGAAGTTAGTCTCGGACAAAGTAAGTCTTCATTGGAGCACATGGACGATTGACTGAAGCTTAACTTCTTTTGAGATTGGTTCTGATTTCATCCATAATAGAGTATCCATGATGTTGCTACTTTCTCAGAAGTCAAGTTGTACTTCTGCTATTTGATTTCAACCTTTTATCTCTGACAAATGTTGTATAAGAGGAGTTCGTCTGACTTTGTTTGAACTAAAGATGAAGAAGGATTTGTCTGTATCTAGCTAAAGCAAGTCTTGTCTGAGACTAACTTTGTCTAAAGAGAACTTCGACGGCAATTGAAACTTCATCTATGGTGCCATTTAGCATTTTTTATATAGATATATTCTTTGACTAAAGTGTACCTTTGAATTCTTGGATCAGATTATTGAATCATACTTAATTACTCTGAAAGTTTTGGATGTTATGACTTCAAATATGTTTTGTAGCTTTTGAAATCTTTTCAAAGTTCCAGTGTCATTCTTTCTAAGCATTGTTTCTAATCTTTTCTTGTATGTAATGTCCACTGATTTGAGTTATTTTCCTAAATTATCTTTTATATTGATTACTACAACACTAAGGAACATAATTTTTAGTATCTTAAGTGTTCACCCATATGTTATTTGTTCATCATCAAAACTTGGCTGTTTACCACATGCACCATTTGGTTCAATATTCTGCCAAGCAGTTGCTAGGTGGCTAGCCTATTTGACTGCGATATTGTAGGAAATTATGGCAGGAAGCTACCATTCGATTATCAATGTGTAATGACAAGGTATCTTGCTAGAACCCCACGAGAGAGTGTTGAAGGTGGCTAGCAATCAACTATGATTGTAGGCAAATGTGTCAAGTGACTAGACCCTATACTTAAAAAATTTATGCACTTGAAACTCATTAATCCATTCCATGCATATGTTAACATAATTAAGGTTATCTTAATCATCAATATCTGATGATCTAAGTTTAATGCAAGTTTGAGCATTATACTTTCTACACTTGAACATACATTAATTCTCAAGCTTGCTTGGTTTTATGCTTTTCTAGATCCTCTGTTTTGGGGCAAACATTTGGTATCAATCTTGACTCAACAAAGTCTATAAGAGTTGCACCAAGCTAGCATAATCGAGGTTGCACCAAGGTTGAGAAACTAAGGCTATGTTAAGGCCACCTAATGAAAGTCATGCTAGGGACAAACAACCATCCCATGTAACTTAGATTGTGCTGGGCTTGCACAACCAAGCCAAAATTAGGGTTGGATAGCTAGGATTGACCAAATTTGGCAACCAAGGAAGTTAGGCAAAAAAAGTAGTTGGCCAATTATAAATAGTAGCCTTCCCCATTATCATACACACACTAGAGTAGGTATACTCTTGAGATGTAGATAGAGAATTTGAGACCCTTCTAAGTTACAAAGGACTTTTCAAAAGGTAAATGCCTTCTTAAATGCCAAATTAACTCTTTAGCTATCTAATATAACCTTTGGTACATGAGGGGCACTTTACCATGGAACACATAGATCACGTACACATTGTGTAATGGTGAGACTTGCATTTCTATACTAATGGTGAGACTTGCATTTCATAAATATTAAACTTTAACTAAATTTCAAATACCAAATAAACCTATACTTAACTGCCCATAGGTAAAAGGTTGGAAGTTTCATATCTTCTCACAAAAATAAGACTATCGCATATCAACACTTAAATTTTGCTTCACTATTATCCCCTTGATTTAACCATCCATGTTAGATCAAGAAACATTCAACTACCAAGTCCTTGATCTAATCATTTTTTGAAACCTTAATCAATTATGAAGTCCTTAGTCTTGTTAATTATCTAAGATCTTACCTTGGTCCCATATCCCTTAACTTTCCTACTTTTTCTAAGCTTCCCATAATCAATTGAGAGTCAAGTTTGAACTATACTCAATTACCAAGTCTTTAATTTACCTTAGCTCTAGTCTTGCTTGACTTCTAAATCCTTAAATTCAATTGCATCTCACTTTTTAGGAGTTTCTCACAAGATATTAAGAAACTAACAAATAATTAGCTATCCTATTCTCATGATTTTCAATGGGACATAATAGAAAATTAACCCACTTATTATTTATTTCTGATGGGCATAATCAAGGCCAAAATAAAGCCCACTCCTTATTTATTTCTCATGAGTCCAATGAAGGTAGAAACAAAGCTCACTCTTTATTCACTTCTCATAAGCACAACCATGACTAAAATGACCCAAATTGGTTTCTTGTAGGCGTGGCATGAAACTATCATTAACATCTTATTTTATTTAAATGAACAATACACATGTGATCTATAAACCACTATCTTTAGTTTCAAGCACTTTGCAAAAGAAAGCCATTGTAACATGCTCCTCAACAAAAAGGAGTATAAAGAGTTCATGTCTCATCAACATATTGTATGAATGATTACAAATGAAATGTCTTTCATCCATTCATATATTATAATCATGTCAAGCAAACAACCCCCAAAGTGCTTCTAACATAAGATAGTTTCTTTTATAGTGGTAGCAAGCAGGGTTCCTACCCCACTGCTCTGAGTCAATCTTCCTTATAGTACTAAGGTTCTACTAAAACTTGTCAACTCTTATAATTATGAAAAGTCTCTTCTACTTGCTGAATTTAATCCACATAAACTATAAGCCCCATACTTGCAAAAATGAAAATAGTAAATAAAATTCTATAGATTAAATGCCTCTTACTTAGTTTGTGTATACAAATAAATCAAAGAAATAAGTGACATGGTAATAAAAACAAAATGTTCAAACTCCTTTAAGTTTGATGAAGATATGGCTTTGAATTTTGGACAGGGTTGTGCGCAATTGAAGTTGAAACTTGGAAGAAAACTTGAATACTTTTGTAAATGCTCATTTTAATTCTCTTAACTAACATTTTCCAGAGCTTTAAATCTCTATTTATATTCTTTGAAAGATGTATTAGTCATGGTAGCATTTCTAAAAATGTTTTGATCATTTTAGATTGTGCTTCCTGCACTCAAACAAAGATTTCCAGCAAATACACTTCAAACCTTTGAAGTTTTACTTCAGACCTCTAAAGATCAGATGGCTTTGTCAGTTACTTTTGCTACATTAAATTTAAGAGCTCTAAAGCTTCCATTCAAACTTTTGAATTTTTCTTGGTAGGTGAAATGAATTCTAGCAAGGCCATTCAGACCTCTAAAGATCGATTTGTATTCTCTAAAAGTTCTTCTGAATGCTTACAACTTCAACTACCACCAATGGTTAGTTTTCAAACTTTTGAAGCTGAAGTCTATCTTTTGAATAAACCACTTAAGGATTTACATGTTCTAAACTAAGTTCCAAATCATCTTTCAAGCCTCTGAAATTTAGATTCTTTCCTCTAAAATTGTCTAACTTGATCTTCACTTTGAAATTAATCTTCAAACCTCTGGCCTTTCCTCTGAAGTTGCCTCTAAAGTCTTTAGACTTTGATCTTCACTTCACGCAACCTCTGAAACATCCTCTAAAGTCTTCAAAATCTTTTAAATTGTCTTCTAAGCTTTTTCAATATGATTTTAGAGTTATGCTCACATCTTTGAAACTTCTCTTGAAGTTTAGAACTTATAATTTTTGAACATCTACTTGTTTTTCTTCCTTTAAAACTTATAGTGTAATTTGTTTAGGCTTATTATAATATGTTTTGCATGAAAAATTGTGCTAAATTCTTATTTTCTTTGTGCAATTATTTGTTTTATCAATTTGTTTCTGTAACAATTTGAAAATATCTTGTTATGTCTCAAATTTCTCACTCACTTTTTTGTTCATCATCAAAACTTGGTTGTTACTTTATGTTTATCATCAAAATAAAGCCAATTAAGGAGTAAGACTTATCAAAATTAAAATCTTAAAATAGGACCTTAGTTGATGTATTTTTTTAACATAACAATAATTCCAACACCAAATACACTAGAAGTTGGTGATAGCTTACTATAGAGCTAATTCTTTGGAATTTAACATATCTAAGAAAGAAGGCAAAGCAAAGCTAGTAAAGAGAATTTGAGAAAAGCCAGTATGAGATAGTAGAACTCTAGCAAGAATTATCTATCATCATCAATCATGGATCATTTCATGGAACATTCCCAGAGCCTATGGAAAGAAGTCGTAAATTAGGAACATAAAATAATATAGTTACAGGAGGGCATAGAGGTTCTAAGTGTTAGAGCTATTGTTGTAAAGGAGGAAAGTGCTTGAGCTTGTAAGGAGGGGAAACAAGCAATTGATGGCTTTAGGAGGTCCAAGCAATATAAGCAAATTTGCTAAAATTAGTATTATCAAAAAGTTAGAGAATTGCACAACAAGACAGAGAGAGAATAGAGGAATGCCCCCTACCCTTCATTAACTAAATAACTTTTTGTATACAATGCATTTCTAGCTATTACAATGTTACCCGTAAGTTTGAGTAAATCAGGGTGCCCATTTGACTAGGTAAATTAGGAGTAGGTAGATTGATGTGGAAAGTGCTCTTAAGACTTATTCAAAGAAGCCTATTACCACATGCCCAAAGAGGATTACTACCATGTGCCCATAGGTTATTACTACTGTTGGTATCAATGCATGGTTTTGATGACAAACAAAACTCGATTAAAGATTATGCACTAATGATTGTTCCTAAAATTTTAGTATGCAGAGTCAAGTTGTAGGTCTTATAAAAAATGAGCATAGAAAATATATTCCAAGGCGTCAAGGCTTGGGCAAATAAAGAAGCAAAAGATGAAGTGTTATTATAGACAAAACACGAATGAAAAGGAGTCAGCTGTTTCCATTAGTCTGTCAAAGTAGAAGAATATATCTGATGGATACAAAGTAGTGTGCATACAACAGACTTTATCTTTAATAAGTAAGCCACAGTTAAGTCAATGGTTATCTATTAAAAATAGACAAAGGCAGAGAAGTGAAGATCTTCCAGCCAAGCAAGGAAAAGTCATAAGGAAAGCAAAGACTTCATCTATTATAAGTAAGCCAATGATCTTCTGCTGTGAACAGACAAAGAGAAGAAGTAAAGGTCATATGACAGAATGAAAAGTTCATCTGACAGATCAATAGTGTTTGTCTATTCATTACCTACAACGGATAAACCAATAGATGAAGCAATGAAGAAAATTCATTTGCGCCTCAATGCTTTAGACAACCTATCAAGAAGCAATGAAGGAAATCGATCTGCGCTCCAACATTCCATCTGTTACTAGTAACAAACAACTCAATAGATGAAGTGTTGAAGAAATAGGTCATCCATGCTTCTATAGTTCAATAGACACCCATAAGACAAAGCGCTAGAGAGGATAATTCGTCTGCATCTATTTGTTACTTACAATAGACAACCCATCAGACAAAGTGATGAAATGACATCTCCACAATTTGTTTGCTACTTACGAATGACAAATAGGAACTTTGTTTGATGAGCAACTAGACAGATACTTCAGTTGTTATAAGTAAAAGATGAGCAATGGTAAAGCTGAATCATTGGTCTTCGCTCAGCATTAATAACGCCCTCTTCATATTGATGAAAGAGTTAGCCATTGCAACAATACCTCAAACAAAGCTTATTAAGAAACTAAAAATCATCTTCTCCAGGGTTAGTGCTGTAGGCATTTCAACATACGAGGATTAAGCAGAAGTCAGATAATTCAAATACACTAATCAGAATGGTCTTCTATCATTAATGAAGCTCACCTACTACCAACGATTGGAATTCAAAGCAGCTATAAATAAAGCATCATTGGAGCAGAAGGAGGGAACCCAAGTATTAAGAAAATCATTTAAAAATCCTCTTAAGAGCATTTATGATCAAAGCTAAACCTTTTGCTATTCTTTAAGAGTCAAGAGCCTTGCTGTCATGCCCTGGCCTCCCACCGAGGTATTGTCCGCTTTGGGCCGCAGCCCGCACGGTTTTGTCCTCTGGGACTATC
>JAYJMB010002375.1:0-15369 GCA_036873735.1 Pouteria campechiana
TCTCTCTCTCTCTCTCTCTCTCTCTCTCTCTCTCTCTCTCTCTCTCTCTCTCTCTCTCTCTCTCTCTCTCTCCCCTGTTCTGTTTTTTATTGCGTTTTGTGAATCAGGGGTTGCAAGAGCCTTTATCTGAAATTCTTGATTATCGTTATCAGTAGGAATGGGTCTTCAAGGTTCTTTTGCATGTATTTCACTCTCTTTTCTGGAGACTTCTTGATTCCAGAAGTTTTTGTATCCTGTTACCTAGCAATTCTAGCATCCATTAGCTTTCATTGGAATGTTCGTAGAACTTCTGTTCTGATATTTAATGCTTGTGTGGCTTTTCCATTTTCCAATTTTTATTCCAACCTGGATTTTGCTCAATATCTGCCTGCTTTTAGGTAATTGACCAAGCAAGACTATCCAATAGTTGCTGGATTTTTTCTGCAGGACTGGGTTGCGTTTCTTTGTTTCAGCTAGCCATGTTGAATGAGCTGTATCTTTTTTTTGTTTTTCTCTTTCTTTCTATTTTAATTTTTCCAGTCATTGAGGTGTAAGGCACTCTTTAATTGTCACGGTGTGCTAGCGCTTTAAGAACTCATTTCCCATACGGTTTAGTGCGTGTTTTCTTGCTTTTGTCCGATGCTAGGATCTGGTCCATTCATTTTCGAATTGCTCTGTTTTGAGTGTTTAGCATTCTGGATTTTTTTCTGCAGCGATTTTCTTTTGTGGGTTTGACAAAGTTATCTAATCCATTGCAAGAATTTTAGTCTAAATCTTGCCAGCTGTTACCATTTCTAGTTCTTAGTAGCGGAGACTACTGATCCTGACTGAGAAAGGAATTTGGTGTCATCCCAGAGCAGTACTTGATATATTGAATCGTAAGAAGGGATCCTGAATTTGAAGATGGCAGATACAATGCAGCTTGCAAGAGTACTGGAGGAAAAACTCCCACGCCACACCCCCCCCCCCCCAAGGAAAGGGCTTGCAGCCAAGGTCAGACTCGACCAATTTTTATAAGACTTCACCTCCGACTGCACCTCTTTTAATCTCTGTTTTTTCCAACTTTTCCTTAATTTATATTTTCCTCTGGATTTGAGTATGATTAGAGGTGTTATTTTTAGGTTGCACGTAAGCGCCGCCCAGGCAATGGAAGTGTGAAAAGGCCACATCGATTTCGCCCAGGAACTGTTGCTTTACGGTACGTTATCAAAGCTGCCAACCTATCTGGCTTATCTACGCTGGCTCTGTTTTCTTTTAGTCCATTCCTTTCTCCGTTTAGAAAATATATCGTGCATGTTTCTTTTGCCATTGTATTTCTCTTTTGTTGTGTTTTTGAAAGGTTTTAATACCTACTTTACTCATTGCAGTGAAATCCGTAAGTATCAGAAGAGCACAGAACTCCTAATCAGGAAGCGGCCATTCCAAAGTTTAGTCCGTGACATTGCACAGTATTTCAAGGTGGGTTCTTGGTTTCTTGTTTCTTTTTCCTGTAGGTCACAGGATATCTGATCTACTATTTTCCGATGGTAATTGGTTTGTTAGTGCTTTGTACTACTATTTTCCGATGGTAATTGGTTTGTTAGTGCTTTGTACTACTATTTTCCGATGGTAATGGGTGTTTGATCCAAGTCCTTACGTAATTCATGAATACAATTGATGGGCGCATTTGTCCTAAGTCTTATCTGTACGTAAATCATTTGCTCATCTTTCATAGAATTTTCCCAGGATGACATACATTGCCTCGTATGATTTGGTAGTTGCCTTGTATAATTTGGTTGGCCTGTAGTGCTATGTCCAGAGTTGACGTACGATGGCTTATATGCATGCGAAAAGATGCATGCGATGACTGCTCTTCTTGAGTTGGCTAAGCCAAGCTTAGACAGCAGGGATTGCTGTCCTTCCACTGCCCGGTTGCTCCTCCAGTTAACTACTAGAGCTGTCTAAATGTGGTGGCAACAAGGCTGTCAGGCATTGGGCTTTCGAGCTTTTTTACCAGTTATTTAATTTAAAAAAAAACATTTATTGTGTTTTCATTGATCCTATTACTACCATCATTTTCATTCCTCTTGAAATTATTTACTCCATTACTTGTATTTTATTTTATTTTTCAAATATAATCACATCCCTACTATGACGCGACGTAAAAAAATTTCCCCGGCTTCCCTATTGATAGAGGATAACACGTACAAAGTTACTCTTTTTAAGAGACAAAAAGAGAAAACCGAAAAACAAAAAAGAAGGGAGGGTGAGGAGAGAAGAAAAACACAAAATGTTGCACCATTCCCTTTTCATTCTCCATTGCTATCTGCACATGCACCAAGTATAAATACATCCACAGGGAATGATACTGCTGTTTCGAAGAAGCTCAGCCCCCGTTGCCCATTGGAGACCCATTCTGATCATTGACTACTCTGTAAAAAACATAAAGAGCATTATCTCGTAATCCTCCATATAGTTGCTCCCGGCGCCACCTTCAGCCACCTACATCGCCATAGCTGAAATTAATCTTCTAAGCTTCAGCATTTTCTTCTCTGTTACTACATCATGTGTGCCCACTTCGCTTGTATCTCAATTACAACAGGCATAGCCAGCCCTGACAGCCTCAATAAATAACCGGTAGTTGAACGTGCAGGAAGCCAACAGTTTCAGATGCCCGAAATACATCCCCAAGAATTCTATCTACGCCTTCACACCTTCAGGTATTTCCCTCCGACATAAGCAATCTGGCAAAGGATTTTCATAAAATGCTTCTTCTGATCGGAACCTCTCCTTGCCCCTCGTTCCAGGTACTGGGCCATTCCTCTTCCTAGGGGATCCTTGCCTGCCCAACAAAAAGGAGTGAGCCCGTACGCGTTAAGATGTCAGCATTGTTTTACTTCAGAATAACTCACCGTTTCTTATGAATTTCTAGCACTAGTTCCGAAAGCCTTTTTCCTTCTGTGAGTGTTCCCCTGTCAATTTTCTCAAACAGATGAACAAGGGATTTCCTGGTGCAGAGACAAAGAGTAAACTTCAAACATTAGCAGTTACCATCACTACTGTAGAAGAGTGGGAAAATATCAGACTGTGTTCTGTTAAAAAAAATAGCATTGTCTTGCCTGTCAGGAGTAATAGTTTTCCTGTGCCCCAAAAAACGTCGATGACCCTCAACTGCTCTTGCCATATTTCCCGAGTATGAAGGAATGAAAACATCACTCTCAACTGACACTATGTAGTCCAGGGCAGCCATTTGAGAGGCATGATTCATAAAAGGTTTTAGCTCATCCACCGATGCCAATTTTTCCTGCCAAGGAAGTCGAGAAGTGAAATACTTGTCAAGAAGTCAACCATGAAACAGAGCTCAAATAAAAACACCTGAAACCTGAACAAGATTAGCTATCACACCATTGACTTCTTGCAGTACAGCCAGAATCATTTCGACCACCATTTTTTTCCATTGTTGATGACATCACTAATGGCTTACATTGAATGTAAAAATGCCCTCATACTCGAACGTTGATGCATTAGGCATGGTAAAAAAGATGTTTGCTGTTTTCTAAACTAGTTAAAGAGAAAGAAAAGATCTATATTTTAGGCAATTTGGTATTGCTAATTTCTTTACTTGAAAGCATGTAGATTGCTTTAGGCCGTAAGTCATCATGATTACATATTTGTACTTTTCCCATTCAGTTATTCAGTTTTAATCTCAATTCCACACTACTTGAAGCAGTTCCTTTAACAACAATATTACATTTGTATGACCTGTTGAAGATCTCATTACACAATCCAA
Organism: Pouteria campechiana; assembly: GCA_036873735.1. Taxonomy (NCBI): domain Eukaryota; kingdom Viridiplantae; phylum Streptophyta; class Magnoliopsida; order Ericales; family Sapotaceae; genus Pouteria; species Pouteria campechiana. The sequence goes on from JAYJMB010002375.1 coordinate 3,749, forward strand.
ATTTCTCCCAAATGTTAAATAAAACATTAACTTGCTGACTCTTGATATTATATAGCTCCAATGCAATTCCTTCCCTTTTAGGTTTTCCAAAGTATGCATAAGCCATTGATTCTGACATGTACTTGTATGGTTCAAACAATGCTAAGTACTACCAACATGATTCCTTCCCTTTGTGGTTTTCCAAAGAATGCATAAGCAATTGATTCTGACATTTACTTGTATGGTTCAAACAATGCTAAGTACAACCAGTATAGTGTATCTGTGTTTTAACTTGGGATGATACACTTTGCTGGTTGTACTTAGCATTGTTTGAACCATACAGGTACATGTTTGCTTATGCTTACTTTGGGAAACGCATGACTCCCCATTTTTCGGCTTTCCACAAGTGACAGATTCTGAACACACATCTTCATACTGTTCAAACATTGCTAAAAATCAAAGTGTATCATTCCAGGTAAAAAGACTTCTCTGGAGATGCATGTGGTTGGCTCCCATGAAATGGAAATCCACTGGAAAAGAACTAATAATGCACGATATCAAGGAACTGTTTATTGAAGATGAAACAATGAAAGAGTATAGTTGAAAATGACTTCTAGAGCTAACAAAGATTCAAATAGTACCTTGCTCATTAGCATAGGAAAGTGGGATTCAAGATCAGCCATGCGGCCACCATAAATCTCCCCAGCAGCAACATAAACCGGAGTACTTGATGGGTACCCAAGAGCAGTAAGGAACATTCCAACCTCCTTGGGTGTTAGAGGACAATATCCTTTGGCCCTTTGCTCCCTAGGATCAATATCCTTCACCTTCCAATATGCAGTGTTCTCTCTGAAGAAATAGCCAATGGGTTCCAAAATGGTCTTGAGAAAGGTTTCTCAAAAGTGAAAACTAGCCAGAAAACATAGCCATTTGACTTCCAAAAAATCCTACCTAATTCTGGTTAATTCATCTGCTTCATATGGGGACAAGCCATACGTGCATCCACTAAAAGCGAGCATATCCTTTTCAAATCGTAAATGTAAAGCAATGTAAGGACCGTATGATCTCATTCTCTCCACCAATAACTGCATAGTCAACACCAACATAAAGTTGAAGTTAGAAAAAGCAATCACTGCTAAAGTTGCACTCAAAATTGGCAACAAGATAGCCACCACAGCTGATGGTCACAGCAACAAAGCGGTATACTCATGAAATACATAAATCACTGTGTGATGGTACAGATTTCCAACGGGCATATCCCCATCACATCTAACTTACACCAGAACTATTGAAAATGGAAATCTAGAGTATAGGAATTGTATTGCCTTTCCAGATGAATACATTTATAGGAAAACCAACAAAGGACTTTTGAGTAGCACCTTTCCTAATGCCTCAATATGAGGTGCAAATCGAAGGGCCTGATATAGAGCACGACAACGTAGCTTTTGAATATCTGGAGGTAGATCATTATTTGCAAGACGGGAATCAGACTTAGCTGCTCGAATAATCTATTGAGAAAATGGTTACGTCAGCCCATTTCATGTGGAAAGTAGAGTTTATTGCATAAGCAACTATGAGAGAAGCATGCTGATCGTATTATGGTGTTCCCACCTGATACCCATTCCATATGCGAGATATTTCGTCTCGGTAGTATTCTACACCAGACCAGCTTCTAAAATGCTTGACTGCTTTTGTACTTTTTGCCAACTCTTTTGGAAGTTTCTTTATAACTTTAACATCATTAGCTAGAGCACTAATGAAATGTCCTTCATCAAAGACATCAGAGAATTTGCTGCAGTTACATCAATATTTATATAAGTAATCAATGGAGTAATTTTGATTGAATGATTTTGATTAGAAATGAATATAGGAAATTTGGAAGGAAAATTCCTCACCTTGAATCTTGCCAAAATGATCGTTTATCAAGTTCTGGAATGACTAGTGTAGCATTTATGATTCTGGCCACTGCTACCATGTCACATATCTGCCATACAAGGATAGCAGTCTTTTAGTGCAACATAACAGCTATAGTTTTATCATGATTAATTATTGGCATCATGATAACAAACTGGTTTAAGAGCTCAGAATGCTACCGGGATGCTAATTAAAATAACTTTAAAATATGGTCAAGGAATTCATGGGTTGCATATTAATGAGCATAAGCAGATGATTCCAAGCTAAACAGAACAATAAGAAAACCCCTCAATAAAAAGATAACATCTATGTTTCTATGAACCTTATCAAATGCCCAATTTCCGCTTATGCAGGCAAGCTCACAATCAGTGTTAGCACTACATTATCAATCAGCAAACAATGGGACAAGACATAAAAAGAAATCATAGATTTGCACATTGTTCTTCAAAATAATTACAATCAAAACCTTAAAGTGCTGAGGTCACAATTAGATTTTCAAAGAATAAGACTAAATCACCTTGCAAAGTTGCAATATCAACCACTAGGTTCACCAGGAATAGCAAGTATATATCAGTCAAAACTGTTCTTCCACAATGGAACCCAGATTCACCGAAGACGCATGCAAGATAAATTTTAGGGTAAACGATCTAGCTGCATAACCAGCCATAGGGTGAAGCCAAAATGCCCATTAATGATACAATGTGAAGGATTTAGAGCATGTTAAGCCTTAAAGAGTTGGTTCTTCGGTGAGGTGAACTGTGGCAATGCACATGCAGTGTACATAATCAATACATCATCCAAATTTTTAAGCAGCAAGTGGCTTCTGTGGCTAAGAAACACAAACAAGACTAACATGCCTTGCCTCTGAAACATATGAGCAGGATTAGGTTATGCAGCCTGCTTTGATGGGCAACCTGGTCCAACCACCAATAAGAACGGCCAGATCCACACTGTACAAGAATTTTTCTCATTCTAAATCATTCAGATGAAAACAGTTATCAGTACGAGACACAAGTTTGAAAGCAACAGGTAGGCTCTTCTTGTCCAACTCTACTAGCAATAATTATTAGGATTCGGCTTCACATGATTGTAGCAAAATTGTAATTTCCAGAATCATCTGAGTGTTGATATCAACTTCAAAAGGGGTAAAGGATTATACGATCCAACCCATCAGTTGAGCAATTGCTCTTTAACGATGATGTTTGATGCAACAATCTGTAGCCAACATGAAACAGAACAATTTGATTTACTCCATGGTTGGAAGTCTGTCTTACCCCAGCTCGCATCTGGTTGAGCCCACCATTAGTATGAACGAGCAGGTAACCTCTTGATTCTTCGGGAGCTGAACATACCAAAAGCTAGAGACAAATTAGCGAACACCAAATTCACAAAAAGGGAACCGATTATAAGGGAGAGAAACAAAATACGAAGGTATGGTATTCAATGATGCTGTTTCAATAATTTAAGATGAAGGATCAGCTTCCTTACGGGAATATGTCTCGCTTGGCTCCACGCAAGGCACAAAGCCGCGGTTCGGGGGAGGCTTCCACAACATCCCAAAATCCAGCGTGCCGTTTCCACCACCAAGCTGTCAAGTCTAGAAGAGTGAAAACATGGAAGATGCATGACTACTGGGCATCCCAAAACAAGACGTTCTCAAATCCCTTTCGTATTCATCGCATCCAATAATCCAAATTACCTTCCCCAAAAGTGTAATGAGAAACGTAACGAAACGAATCAAACGAATGGAAAGAGATTTACAGAAATGGGTCACCTTCTGCGGCACTTTGGACAACTGGGGTGGATACAATTCCCGCGTCCAGCTCAACTCGCCGCTCCATCTTTGGTATCCAATGTCATGCTGCTTCGACCGGGAAAAAAAACAACGAATATAAAATTGAATTTGAAAAAAAAAAACCGAAATGAAACAGAAATCATTGTCATTCCTTAAAAATGCATCTTAGGACAAGAGGAAAAACAATTCAATGTGGAATATGAGTCCTGATCCGAGTCATTCTCGCATATATTTGTAAGATTTCAGTCTCCAAATCGGGAAACAAATTACCGAAAATGCCGAGAGGGTACAAAAGGGAGTCAGGCCGTAACGGGATCCAACGCCATTGTATCGAGTAAAATCCCAAAATAATAAAAGATGGACAAACAAAAAAAACAGAGGTCGGAAACAGAAAAATGAAATAGAAAAAATGCATATATTTCTACCTTCGGGAGCTGGACCTTAGGAGATGGGAAGACGCGTCCGACGAGCAGCACCGTCAGTGCTATCGTGCTCAACGCGCAGGACAGCAGCAGCCGCAGGAGAGACGGCCTACTCCTAAACCTGCGCTTCTGCATCTCTTTCTCGCTCTCTCCCACTAGACGCTCGCAACGGGTTTCCCGTTTCTTCCCTTTCTCCTTGCTTCCCTTACGAATTCGTTAGGAGAACGGAAAGGTAAAGGGAAGCCAATGCAATAACTGCAGGCACGCGACTGTACCTAAGAATGCCCGCATCCTTCATTCCATTCTCCGATGCAACGGCACGTGCCAAGCACGTGGATAGTTGCAGCTCGCTTCTCTCTCAACGGATCGCTCCGAGGGGCAGTTTCGGAAATTCCGGATGATGATTGGCTTGATTTCCCTCCCTGTCAAGACGGCACACGGCACGTGCTGCCAAAGCTTGGTGATGATCCATAAAAACTTATCTTGTCCGTTGCGAGCATGGGTAAAAGCTTCCATTACTACAAACACGCTTTGGGGCATCCTGGCCGTTGATGTTGCAAATGAATGCTACAGACCACCTGCTAAACCTGCTCTGACTTTTAGCAAGCTTTCCTAAGCCCACAGGACTCTGCCCAAGCTGCCGATCCGGTAACCCATACGTTATCGAAAGCGTCCTTCTCAGGCCATCCATTGATTGGCTACGATTATCTATCTTCCGTCGCCCGTGGCCTAGTCAAGGTGACATGAATGTTAAGAATGGAATAAGATCTCTTGCCAATCCTCGAGGTTGCGTGCAGGCAGTCTAGTGCAATTTTGGGAGGAAGATATCATTTTTTTAATTGCTGCTTCAGTAAAATATGAGATTACGTACAATGTTGCAATTTTATAAAAAGTGGACGACCATGAGGCGCATGGGTCGTAATGATCAAGCATTGGAAATTCCTATGAAATGGTCTCCAAAGACTCTTTTAAGTGCCAACCTAGGAAGTGCCCACTGTGACGACAGCTGGGCGGTTGGCCGGGAATCATCGCTTTGGGGCTCTGATTAGTTATACTTGTTTGTACATTGCAAGCATCAACATAATTTATAATTTATACAACTCATATTAAAAATCATTCAAATCAAACTATCAAGTGGGCCACGGCTTTGTAACAGAGGTTACCGGCAATCCTTTTTCTATTGTTGTTATCGTTCATGTATTGCTTATATCATCCATGTTTTCACCTTCGTTTCCCTTGAATTTTCTACTATACAAAATAAACCGTGATATTTATAAAAACTCTATCATTTGCAAGCGTGTATTTAGTGGTGCGGCCCTACTGGGCTCGGTAGATGCTGGCAGGCCGCTACAATTGCAATTTTTAAAAATTTGAATGGCCGGCACGCTACAGCGTGTGTACGGCAGTAACTGGGGAGAGGCATGGATCGGTATTACAGTTGGCCAGTCCGGCATGGAAGGCGCCGCTGATTTTCCAATTGCGTTTAATTCTATTCGAAATAGGCCCGCTTGCATGCACAATAGACAGTTCCCTGACCAAAAACAATAAGTTTCGAAGCGAGCGATGGCTTGGACTTAATGCGGATGTCCCGATCATATGCATGTCGCATATGGTGAAAACTCGCTTTCCTTCCGCCTATTTAATAAGCGATCAGGATGCGACATTGGATGGTCCCAGTCAACGGCTCTAACGTGCCATGGCCCGAAAAAGCTCAAGGATCTCATCCAAAATGCGCAAAATAAGTATGCACATGAAGGCCTAATGCTTCATGATTAGGTGGTTTTTGAGAATCCAGACCCAGGCAAATACTGTCGGTGGACAGCTACAATTACACTACAGTTGCAGCGAGTTAAGACCCCGTGTTAAATAGTCACTTCCTAACAGCCCCAGGGTAGGAAGTGAAATTTTTCTTGGAAAACAAAAAGAATTATACAGACGCTTCTTTGAGAACACGTCAATCACGGATTTTTTTTTTTTAATGGGGAAATGGATAAAATTTTATACAGTAAATACATGTTTGAGGAGAAAATAGAATTGTGAAAATAGTTATTTGTTTCATAAAACAAGAGGAAAATTTTCATTTGCTGCCTAAAAAAATAAAAGCTTCAGCAAAATCCAAAATATATTTTATTTAAAATGTATTTTACTATACGAATATTTCAAATATGATTTGTTTTGCTAATATCAGGCATATTTATAAATTCAATTCTACCATTAGTATGTTTTTAAAGTTTCACCGGGCCTTGCCGATTCAGCCGATCCAAACGGAAACCAAATCATGGCCAGTCTAGTCCCGCTGGAAAGCCAATCTTGCATTTTGAATTTTATTCGATTGATGTCAACAGTGCAATGATTTGCTAGACTAATTGATATGGCTGAAGTTTTTAGAAGGTGTTTGTCTTTTTTTTTATCGAGATTTATAGTTACATATCGTATTGAATCAGCTTCATTATTGCGCACAGTAGTTGGAACCCGTGTTCAATGTACAGACATGCAACCTGAGGCACGAAGCCTCTCTTTCCGGCTCCGTTGTCGGTCCGATGCCAAACTATCGGATAAGAATGAAAATCGAGGAGAAATGAATGTGAACGTGGTTGCCTTCTCTGTCATTTCTCAGATGCACATTGGGGCATGCGGAGCTCAATTAAATTCCCAAGGATGCCTTGCCGGTCACAACAGATGACCACTACATTTTGGGAAATGAATCAATGACTTCCGGCGTCAAAGTTGCAATGGCCATTTTCTCACACCGGGCTGTGTGCATAGCGGGTCAAGTGTCCAGTGACTGATTTATTTGTATATGTAAATTGGCTGCAGCATAAATAATTACGAGAGGCTGAATTTTGTTTTTAACATATGCATGCCCCTTTTGAGAACCAGGAATGGTACCAGGAAACTTTCTCTATTTCTCATCTTTTTTAAACTTTTTTAAAAATCCTTTTAAACTATTTTAATATGATTTGGCATCCTGAGGACCCAATTCTCTTACTTTAATTTTTGTTATTATTTATATTTTTAATTATTACTTTTCATTTTAAAAAATAAACTACTAACATTCTGATAACATCACATTGTTTCCTTTCTATAAATTTTTCCCCAACTCTTTTTCCCTCTTCACAAACGGATTCCAACTGCCAAAAACGCCGCAATGGGTTGAAATTGTCCAAACGTATTTTTAAACTGTATCTATTTTATCCATTAACTAGCATATTTTTTGAACCGTAATCTGGATATCTATGCCAGTTGTTTTCCAGTCTGCTTCCCAAGACAGCTTGCTGCGAGCCCTAAAAATCTCCATCATAACTATAACGAAGAGTCAGAAACTTTCCTTCTGGCACAAAAAATCATAATTCTCCAAAGCGTATGTCAGTTATCACGATCCATAAACTGAAACACTACCACGTCGCCGCGCGTGATGCGCACTGGGAATTGGTGCGCATCATCTTCGCCGGTGAACAATAGTGGGACTCTCGCGCAGCACGCAAATTCTCGGTCATGCGTCGCGAAATGAGCATTTCAGTCGGTGGAAACTAGCGTATTGTACACTTCTTCGGTGTACGTTTTTGGGAAATGGGCAATGGGCTGGAATTGGGAGTTCCTATTGCATCTCGCTGTAAAATGTGGCAATTATTCAGGATTTCTGAAATCAAACATCAGGCTCATCCAGATCAACGCTGGGGATCGAAGAAGCACGGACACACTAAGCGGATCGGCACAACATTTACTTCTAACCCGGTGACCCGGCGGAAAATGAATTATTCAGGATTACAGACGCCATTTGATTTTGATGCCACCCAAATCGTTCACTTGATAAGACAAGAAGCTGAAGTGAAAGAGTGTATCACGTGATCAGGACCAATGGAAGGTGCAGAAACGACAGGATTCGGACCGCACATGGCGCAATGCTGTGGGATCCCAGTCAACAACGATAACCAGTTCGCTTATCCAGTGACGCGTGTACATACCCTGAAAATATCTAACCCTACACGCTGCTGGCACGGATTACGGTGGACGATGCAGTGTGGCCCACCTGATGAAAAGCTCGGATTCATCACACGTCCGTCTGTTAAAAAGAGTGGTTGCACCCGATGCACGTGTTCTTTGGCATGCATCTCGACTACAAATCCGGTTGGTGACTTGTAATTTTCGACAGAAATCTAGTTGGTGCCTTGTATTTTCGACGCCGAAATGCTGACCGTCGCTCGACTTGGGCCATTGTTTTCAAAGCCAATCATTGGACACGGTGCATCCACCACCGTAGCCGCGCGTAAAAAGCCTCACACCGCGTTGACGATTCGGCGCCGCCGCCACCCGCTAGTTGGTGGGCCGCCATTGCTGTGATTGCACGTCGAAGTAGACGGCCATCCTAAATGAGACAAAAGTAGGCAGTTGTTGCCTGGTGGCCGCACTCACAAATTGAAATGCCTATGGCAATGTTTACAAGATGAATCACCATCGTGATTTTATCATTGAACACGAACTGTTCCCATGAATATGATAGGCATTATCATTGAGCAGCTGACGTAGAAGAACTAAATTCTCGCAATTCCAATACCATGGGCGTGCTTTTCAATTATTGCTTTCGATTACTTGCGTATCAAGTTGACAGGTATGCCAGACTATCAAAAGTAAGCATCGCCACGGAGTAGCTGCGGACGTGGGTCACATGCACGAAAAGCAAAAGCAGGACAAAACACGGGTCAGATGGGCGGCGAGCGAGTAACACGCGTGCGATGCTTCGGTCCCCCTGGCGCTTCCAGATTCTTCTTTTAATCTTCCACAGCTAATCGGTTCAGCTCAGGAGCATTTTAATCTTATATATTAATCTCTGCTGTGAACCATAAACAAATAAATCACATTCCTTTGGATGTAGTTATTATGCCCTTCTCTCCTTTTAAAAGGACCATTATAACTATTCAGCCCGATAGAGACATTTGGGAGATAAATAAAAAATAAAAAATAGCATAGTTTGTGTTCTGGGAATTATCGAGGATATTTTGATAATTTAAATATCTAAAAGAATATGGTTTGAAGGAAAATGGCGTATTAATGTCCATTGATAAAAGGAGAAAACATAAAAATGTTGCTACGAGGGCAAATGTACAACTCTGCAAAACTTGAGAGGATGATCTGTAAATCACCCTCATTTTCACACACTACATTATTACCCATGATGATTGGCTGCTTAACCTGCAAGCGAATGCGCTTGACCTTTGGTCGTTCATACGATGCAGACAGGGTTGCCGGTGGCAGGGATTCTAGAACCAGGAAAGTCGAGGGTTTAACATGACACGGATGGCCCGATTTTCGGAATCCGGAATCTGGTCTTATGGGATGATCTTGGCCATCAAATCTCCGTGGTCGCCAAACCATAGATGTCATAATGATCTACCGCGCATATGACGAGTTTATGAAATTGTCAGATTCCTTGCTATGTAAATCCGAGGCTGTGATTTATTTGTCAATGAGTCGTATCTAGAAAACGTGCATTTGGGGCTTAATCCGTGCCACTGCCCAAAAAAAAAAGAAAATATTTTCACCAAGAAAATATTTTTCAATGCTTTATTTGACATATATTCTCTCAACAACTTTATTTTTTATTATTTATACTGTGAAGAATTAAGCGAATATAATAGCCAACAAACGACAAAATAACATACAGATTTTACTTGGAAAACTCCTAGAATGTGGAATAACCATGGGCAAAAGATGGAGAATTTCATTGTATAAAAGATTGAGTATAATCAAGAAAAAAAAGAGACTATAACAAAATATAAATCTTTAAAATATTAGGTTGCCTCTTTATACAGAAATAACATGTATTTATAGAAAATCATAGTCTCATTCAGCATCTCATGTGTATATGGACTTTACTTGAATAGTTTTGCATAAAACTACCAAAAATCCGTCCATATGAAATTTGCTGTTGGTACCGCCAATGCCACTTCGTTGTATGCTACTACATCTACAAAGTCATCTGGTGCCACTGACACCAAATGTCTTTACAGAATGTCATATGATCTATACTGCGATAGCCCAATCTCTCTGTTACCACCAAATATCTCCATGAAAAATCTATGATTGTTAAATCATGAGATTTTCAAACTGATCAAAACAGAATTCAGGTCACCATATACTAACATATGTTTTTCATTATTTTCAATATTATAACTAATGTTATCTTTATGTTACTGAAGTTATCTACTCTCTATACCGTTTTTTATTTTTATTTTTCCATGCAACCAATGAGCTCTTACGGACAGTGATGTCTTGGAAACTCTGCCCTAAGGTGAATTTGTAGCAGAGACCTTATATTAAGATTTGTAAACAAGAGTCGGTCATATGCAACCTCATGGAGAGTCGACCGCATTGGTATTATTATTATTTATTTAAATCAGAGTGAGAAACAAATGTCCAATACTTGACGGACGGCTAAGATTGCAGCAGAAGATCGTAGTAATGCTTCTGAAATAGGGTGAGCTGGTCACCATTAGAGAAGTCATTTAGGCCCCTTCATATGTTGTTCTAGAATGAGATCTACCCATCCAACTTTATCATTTTTCAGTGCATTTCACGAAGCATTTACATAAAGCAGAAAATATTCAAGAGAAAAGGACTGTGGCCTGTTTATTTGAAGTTCGAACCCGATTCTTGGGGCATCATTTGTGTCAATGAAAAATGATGAATCCAAGCATGCTGTGATGTTGAAGAAGGTTCCAAATGATCCCCAGGTGGATTCAAACTCAGCCGCTCATAGAATTACTAACCACCGGAGACAGACGATACTAGCTTAGTAATCTGATGGGGAACTCGTGCAAAAACATGACATTGGAGATTCTTACCGTCAATTAATTTTCGAATGAGATTGTGATCCCTGTTTATGGAATGATAGTTACCACCTCACAATCAAATCGACTTAATCAGATGCTTGATCTTACTTAGACCCATCCTGGAAGGACATGGGGCAAACACTAATAAGCCATAACAGATGAATAAATGTGAAAAGAGGGCGGGACGAGGGTTTTTAACCTTTCACCGGGGGTTTCCGAAGAAAATTATCCTCGCATTCGACTAGCAATGTTGTTCATTTAATTTTCTGGGCAATTCTAGCATAAAAATCATTCTGGGTTATCGTAGAGCAAGATTGAGCTGGATGGGGGTGTTCAACAGTTCTGGGCCGGCCGGGCCGTCGATTCCCACCCATGACAGCACCAAGACACTAAAACGTTGGATGTCGCGTTAAACAAACAAAAGGAATAAAAATAAATAAATAAAAAGGAGGCGATATAGACGATGGGAAGTAACTGATTGTCGAAGATCTGAGAACAGTTCCATCACTTTTGTCTCCCAGCTTACAAACCTAGATTGGAAACATCCTTTTGATTGTCGAATAGCTGAGAAGAGTTCCACCACTCTTATCTCCCAGCTTGCAAACCTAGGTTGGAAACATCTTTTTTGCCTTCTCATCCGTCCCTTGTTTAGCTCCCAGCACAAATGTCTCATCCATTCCT
>JAYJMB010002377.1:0-10316 GCA_036873735.1 Pouteria campechiana
TAACTTGTGAAGAGATTCACAATCCACTTCCTAACCTCCAGTTTTTGATGTAACCAATTATGGGTATTGGAAGACGAGAATGCAAAATTTCTTGATTACCATAGATTACTAGTTGTGGCTTATAGTTAATAATGAAAAGAATGTTGCAAACATAGAAGATAAATATACACCAGAAGATATTCAAACAGTAAAACATGATGCTAAGGTAAAGAATTGTCCCTATTGTGCACTACCTTCATCTAAATTTGAAAAACTTTCTGCCTGTGACTCAGCTAAGAAAATCTAGGGTAAACTTCAGGTAGCACATGAAGGTACAAATCAAGTAAAAGAAACTAAGGTTTATATTCTAGTGCAGGAATATGAAGTCATTTTCATGAAAGAATCAAAAACCATTTATGAAATGTTTGGAAGGTTTCAGAAAATAACCAATGGACTAAAAATCTTGGGAGAGAAATATAAAAACCCAAGTTAGTTAAAAAAATCTTGAGATCTCTACCTAGATTTTGGATGCTTAAAGTGACTGCTATCCAGGAAGCAAAGGATCTGGATAAAATGACAGTGGAAGAACTCATGGGATCACTTATGATCCATGAAGTCTTAATGAAGCAAAAGGTTCCAGATGAATTAAAAGGCAAGAATATTGCTCAACAAGCTGAATTAGAGAATAAAGAATCTTCAGAAGAAGCCTCAGTGAATGAAGATGATGAGGATATAGCAATGATAACTAAAAGATTCAAAAATATGATTAGAAAGAAAAAATTTGGAAACAACTTCAAAGTAACAACAAGAGTAAGGAAAAGAAAAAGGAGATTCCACTATGTTACAATTACAACAAGTCTAGATGCATGAGATTTGACTGCCTAGAACCAGACAAAAAGCAAGGAGACAAGAAGAAAATGTATAATTTCTGCTTTAATAAAAAGAATATTTCTAATAATAAGAAATTTGATAAGAGAAAGAAAGTGATGGTTGCATGGGAAATGCTGAAGAATGTGGTGTAAGAAAGCTCAAGTGAAACAAAAGAAGAAAATGAAGCTCAATTCAGTTCACTTAACTCCAAAGAAAGAAATCAGGGAGAGCATTAGACAGGAATAAGCTTCATGGTCATCCATGAAGATAAGTAAATTCAAAGACTGAAACTTCTAATTTAGAAGAATTATTAGATGATTTATATTCAAATTTCAAAACTTTAAATGCTAAACACAAAGAAACAAAAAAAATAACTAGAAAGAACAATCTATGAATGTTCTAAGTTAAGACAAGAAAACACTCAGCTCAAAACTAACTAAAATCTTAACATAGAACTTGAGTAAACAAAAGTAGAAAATTATGCCCTTAGAAAACATTGACTTCTACATTTTTTAAGCTAAAGGTGAAGAAGAAAAGCAGAGAAAACCAAAGCAAGAAAAGCAGAAATCATGGAAGAAGATTAGAACCCAAATAGAACCTAATTTGAGTACCAAAAACTGTTGCTAACATAATAAATACATCAATATCTATAGATAATAAATTAGTAGCATCTAAAAAGCAATGAGTGCTACAATATTCTGCTACTATCCCACCTGGACTCATTTCTAAATGGGTACCAAAAATTATAGCTTGACCTTATTATTATAGGTGTGCTTGAGAGCCGCAAGGAGTAGCAAATGGTATATTGACAATGGTTGCTCAAGACACATGACAGGAGAGAAAGTGTTGTTCATAGAATTAAAAACTAAAAATAGAGGAACAATTACCTTTGGAGATAATGAAAAAGGTAGAGTGGTTGAAATTGGTAAGATCGGCCAACCTCCTTCTATCACTATTCCAAATATTTTACTAGTAGAAGGATTAAAACACAATCTTTTAAGTGTTAGTCAATTTTGTGATAATGTTTACAAGGTTGTATTTGAATCATATATATGTTCTATAATAAATAGTTTGAATTCAATTATAGTACTTGGTAAAAGATGTGAAAATCTGTATTTAGTAGATTTGAGTGATATTCAAGTCAAATGTCTTATTGTGAATAATGAAGAATCTTTACTTTGGCATAGAATATTGGGGCATGCCAACAAGTTCATGATTGAAAAACTATACAACAAAGATCTTATTATTGGCTTACCCAAACTAAAGTTTGACCAAAATGAATTATGTGATGCTTGCTTAAAAGGTTAGAGAATCATCCAAATAAAATAAAGAAGTATACACAACCAAGCCACTTCAATTGCTATACATGGATCTTGTTGGACCAATAAGAACTAGAAGTCTTGGAGGGAAATATTATGCATATGTTATTGTGGATGACTATTCTAGATTCACCTAGATAATGTTTCTCACATCCAAAGATGAGACTTTGTCATTCCTTGAAGCATTTACCAAGTATGTGCAGAATTAACAAGATTCCCATATAGTATCCATAAGAAGTGATCATGGTGGTGAATTTGAAAACCAGAAATTCACTACTTTTTGTAAAAATAATGGAATTTTACACACATTCTTTACACCAAGAACACCTCAACAAAATAGAATAGTTGAAAGGAAAAATAGATCCTTGCAAGAGATGGTAAGGATAATGTTGAGTGAATATGACTGACCTTAATATTTTTGGGTTTAAGCAATGAATACTTCATGCTACATTATTAACAATATCTATACTTAACAAAACTTCATTTGAATTATATTATGACAGAAAACTAAAAATTTCTCATTTCCACACTTTTGGTTACAAATGTTTCATTCTTAACAATGGGAAGGAAAATCGTGGTAAATTTGACAGCAAATCTGATGAAGGCATTTTCCTTGGTTATTCCATTGTTTGCAAGGCATTTAGAGTCTACAATCTGAAAAATAAAACTATAGAAGAATCCTTTTTTGTAAAATTTGATGAAAGTACTAACCATCTAGAAAGATAAGCGATTTTGATGATGAGATAGGAGAACTCACAACATCTATGGAGAAAATAAAGATACAAGATGAAGACAATGATTCTTTACAATAAAAAACACATAAAGATGAAGAAGAAACAGATGATGCACCATGCATCAAAAAGGTAAATAATGAACGTAACAATTCCCTTCCCAAAGATTGGACATTCATACATGATCATCCCAAAAACCAAGTAATTGGTGATATTTATGATGGAGTGAGAACTAAATCTTCATTTCATCAAATATGTGGTAATTTTGCTTTCATTTCTCAATCAGAACAAACTTGCATAGATCAAGCTTTAGAAGATGAAAAGTGGATTACAGGTATGCAAGAAGAATTGGATCAATTCAAACATAATAATGTATGGATGCTTGTTCCATGACCCAATGATCAATTTTTAATAGGAACTAAATGCATTTTTAGGAATAAATTAGATGAATCTAGTATAGTAATAAGAAATAAAGCAAGATTAGTAGCAAAAGGATACTGTCAAGAGGAAGGAATAGACTTTGAAGAATCATATACTCCTATTACCAAAATTGAAGCCATTAGAATGTTACTAGCATTGACATCTTTCATGAATTTCAAACTTTATCAAATGGATGATAAAAGTGTATTTCTGAATGGTTTCATTAATGAAGAAGTTTATGTAGAATAACCTCCTGAGTTTGAAGAACCTTATGATCCAAACCATATTTTCCAACTCAAGAAAGCTCTCTATGGATTAAAACAAGCTCCTAGAGCATGGTATGAGAGAGTAAGTAAATTCTTAATAGAAAAAGGATTTACTAGAGGTAAAGTTGACACTATACTCTTCATTAAGCATGATAAAAGTAATATGCTAATTGTTTGAATTTATGTGGATGATATTATATTTGGTATAACTAATGATAAATTATGTCAAGACTTCTCTAAAGTAATGCAGGGAGAATTTGAGATGAACTTCTTTTTGGGACTTCAAGTAAAACAAATAAAGGAAGGAATCTTTATCCATCAAACAAAATACACCAAAGAATTACACAAGAAATTTAATTTAGAAGAAGGAAAACCATTAGCCACACCAATGAGCACATTCATTAAAATGGATAAGGATAAAAAAGGTATATCAATATGCTTAAAATTATATAGAAGCATCATAGTATATCTATTATATTTAACTACAAGTAGATCAGATATTATGTTTAGTATCTACATGTGTGTACGATTCCAGTTAGATCCTAAAGAATCACATCTAGTTGCTATTAAAAGAATATTTATATACCTTTTAGATACTCCAAACCTTGGACTATGGTATCCAAAAGGTTCAAACTTTGAATTAATAGGGTACTTTGACCGAGATTTTTATAGGATACAAAGTAGATAGAAAGAGTACCTCAGGATCATGTCAGTTTCTTGGAAGCACAATCATATCATGGCTCTCCACGAAACAAGCATCTGTTGCTTTATCAACTATGGAAGCTAAATATGTAGTTGAAGGTAGTTATTATGCACAGATTTTGTGGATGAAATAGCAATTGAATAATTATGTTTTGAAATATGTTGATACTCTTATTAGATGTGACAATACTAGTGCAATTAATCTAACAAAGAATCTAGTAGTACATTGAAGAACTAAACACATAGAAGTCAGACATCACTTCACTAGATATCATGTACAAAGCCATTATTGAACCAAACAGAGCATATGGTAAATAGCTAAGTTTAAATGATAAGCAACAACATATGAGTGAACATTTGTGTTATTGAGACATGGCTTTCCAAGCATTGCAGAAACAGATATAAATATAGGAAAATAATTTAAATACAGTGAATACCGTATACAAAAAATACATTAGCAAGCAAAATCCATTGATGGAAAGAATACAAGAATGCTCAGAAAGAATGATACTAAAACATTGAAAAAAGCCACAAGTAGTATATATAGCCATGATGTTCAAGCCTCAATGAGTGATCAGATAAATATTTAACAAATAAAGTCAGTATCTAAGAGCATTTGTTTAAGAAAAATTTAGACAAATCGTTCCACGGACAAGTCAGATATGCTACTTATAATCAAAACTTGTTCGCAACATAAAGATGAATTCACTTTGTGAAACGAAGCTGAAATCAGATAGATGATGAGCTACAATAAAGTCAAAATTTTCAAATATTTATCTCTCATATAAAGTTTATTTGAAATTGAAGAAGAACAAGGAACTTGTCTACAATCCTCTATAAAAAATATAGAAAATGAAGTAAAAGCGGCATAACAACTACAAAAGAATAACTCTATCTGTCATCTTCATCTAAAAAAGTCATTTGCCACTTGCAACAGAAAAACCATCAAACAACCACTGAAGAAATGAGTCATCTATGCCTCAATGATTTGTATATTACTTCTAACAAACAACCCATCATATGAATGACTCAAAAGAAGATTCTTCTGCATATCATAACTTCGTGTATCACTTATGATAGATAAACCAACAAACGAACCATCTGGAAGACTTTGTCTGTAGCCTATAACTTCATCTGCAAATTTCTATAGACAAACAACAAACAAAGTCATTTCGTCTACTGAGAAGACGCCTTGTCCACACTAACAAGAGTTGTTTATTACTTGCAACAGACAAAGTTACTTTGCCTGATGAAAGAAACTTTGTCCACTAAGAGAACTTCTAATGAGCAGTAAAGAGAAGAAATTTATCTATGTTTCTATGATTCGTTTGTTACTTATAGCAGATAAACTAGAAGACTAAGTAAAATGCTACAACGATCTCAGATAAATTTATATAGATGAAGTATGGATCTACTCAGAGTCACTTTGTTTATTACTTACAGAAGATAATCCAAGACAAAGTCCTCAGATAAAATATGGCATATAATGAAAAGTAGAAGCCACATGTACCAGACATCGCTGACTGCACTCTATGGTCAAACTCTCATTCAGAGCAAATTCTATTAAGCAAACTAGGCAAATCAAGCTTAGCTGAAGATGGAAAAAAATTCAAAGGAAAGCAGTCTTCACTCTGATAAAGGTTGTAACATTTAGAGTTTGTATCCCTTCAGCTTAATGGGCATCTTTCCAATATAATAAAAGAGTTAGTCAAGGAGAAAAGTCTTTATCCAGTGTTTGCTAAAATCAAAAAGGCATCTTCATCAAGGACGGTGTTGCAGGCTTTCCATTTACAAATGAGTATATCAAAAAGATAGTTTTCAATGGGAGAAAATTCAGAACAGTCTTCAACATTCAAAGAAAGCCAGCTACCTCCAACTGGTAGAAATTCTTGAAGCAATATAACGGTAGCGCATCGTCAACAAAGGTTGAGGAAGCTAAAAGAAAAATAAGAATAGAGCTTAAATGAGTAAAATCTCTCAATCAGACTATGCTTCCTCCTAGATAATCAATCTACATTACACTGGTAGATAATGAGCTTGAAAGTTCTATCTTAATCATATATCTAGAGTATTGATATTTAATGAGCTCTAATGAGATATCATTTTATATGTGCTCAAACTATGTA
Organism: Pouteria campechiana; assembly: GCA_036873735.1. Classification (NCBI taxonomy): domain Eukaryota; kingdom Viridiplantae; phylum Streptophyta; class Magnoliopsida; order Ericales; family Sapotaceae; genus Pouteria; species Pouteria campechiana. The sequence goes on from JAYJMB010002377.1 coordinate 6,414, forward strand.
CAAATCAACCTAGTAAAAGAGACAATGTAATGTGCAAAATAAGTGGTGTTAATCAACTATGTGAGTTGGTGGTGAGCTCAAGAAAACCACATTGTATGAGTTATTGGTGAGCTCTGAAAAACTAACAAGTTTATCGATAATCTTAGAAACTAATGAGTTTCCTAGTGAGCTCATGAAACCAGAAAAGTGTTGCAAGCACTATGTTTATGCCCCCTGGAGCTGGAATCCAGATGGGTGTTAAGAACACTACTTATGCCCCCTAGAGATAGAATCTAAAAGAAGTGCTTAGAGCACTTATGTATTTCCATTATATGGGATATAGTGGAACTCAAGGCACAATGAGTAAATGCTCTTGGAAGAGTGGATATAGGGACTAGGTTCTCTAACCACTATGAAAATCGTTGTGTGTGTTGTCTGATTAATTGTTTTACTTTACATGTAGTTATTTTATTATCACATTTCACACATCACTACATACACAATTACTTATCTGAAATAAGTATAGCTAAGAGAAGTTGAACTTGGAAGTGAAGCAGCCACTATTGCCAAATGAATAGATATGGAAATTGTATACGTGTTGCATGATAACTTCTACTTAGGTCATTAATTTTTATTTGGCCATAATTTTTATATGTTCAATTTACCCCTCCCCTCTTGAGCTATCTATTACATGGGACTCTACAACCATGACATCCACTTAGAATATGTACCAACTAAAAATTAGTTAGCAGACATTTTTACAAAATTACTTCCAAGAGATAGATTAAGTAAAATTAGGAGAGAACTTGGTGTACTAGATCCATTTGCTTGAAATGCTTATTACATGATTTAATCATAATATAATATTAATGATCACCTTAAGATGCCTAAGATCATTCATAAATGTTAATTAAAATGCTTTAGAAGCAAGTCAAAAATTCTAAAATAACATTTAGAATGCATCAAAAATGATTCAGAAACTCTGTTACATCACTTAGAATGATTCAAAAGTGACTCAGAAAATCTGCTAGAACATTCAGAATTTTTTAGAAGCAATACAAAAGTTTTGATATAATCTTAGAACTATTATCATTCATCATAGAAGTTCTATGATACCCACTTAGAACTTTTAACTCACGGATTTGATTACCCCAGAACTTCTGCTTTTAAAAGTTCCTTCTACACACATCCCTTAGAACTTCTAAGCTTATTATCACAGAAGTTCTGATTAACCTCTGATTAGCCCAGAATCTTTGATCTAGTGTATCAAAAGTTTTATACCCTACAAAAACCCTAGCATCAGAAACTCTGCACACTTATTTCCTATCTCTAAGCCCCTTCTTCAGAAAAACCGATTCAAATTTTCTCATCATCTACATTTTTTCTCCTTCAAATCACTCTCATTTTGATTCATCCCCAGAGATCTGTCTTCCCCAAAATCTCTGAAAAACCACTCCTTCAAATCCCTAAAGCCAAAAATCCTTCTAACTATTGCAAATGACAAGGACAAAGAGGGCGAGCAAGTAACTGGAATCTCATCTTTAGATTCTGAGATATGGAGAAGAGAGAGTTTAGAAGAAGAGACTCCAAGGAAAAGAAGAAGAAAAGAAGATTACATTCTAAAGGTAATCTTCAATAACAACTCTTCAGCTTGTAGTAAGTTCATTAAATATTTTGAAGGAAGAAAGATTATGAAAGGAAGACTCTTTGACTTTGAAGTGTTTGGAGAAAATGGCCTGAATCTAGAGGTGACAAATTGGATTAAGTTCCAAGGGTTTTGAGCTATAAGGATAAGTCCTACACTAGAATGGTTTAAGCCCTGGTCACCAACTTCAACTACAACACCAAAAGATATGGATTGGAAAGAATGAAATAAACCTATTTGCAGAGAGTATAAGAAATGTATTCAATATTCCTGAGATATAACAACAAGAAATAGATTGGTCATCTAACAGAACTAGGCTATTTTCAGATCTAGCTGGAGTAGAAATTAAAGAGAATGTGACATGCTTACATATCAGTCATCTGAATTTAGATCTCAAGCTTGCTTATATATTGATCTTCAATAACATATATCCAAAGTCAAGGGTTATAGATCAGATTTTTGAGAAGGAAGCCAAGATCTTATGGGCTATGAAGCATAGAAAGAGAATAGATTATGCTCAAATAATTACTGATCAACTATACTTGGTCAAGATATATACCAATTATTATCTTCCATATGGGATAATAATGAGCAAATTTTTGAGGATAGCCAACATTGATCTCTCCAAAGAAGATGGAGAATAATTCATGGCAAGAGAAGCAATAAACATAGATACTTTGAAGAGAATAGACTTCAAATTAACACCACAAGGATGGATTTCTCAGAAGTTACGAAAAGAAGAAAAGGTAAAGAGAACAGAAAGTGGAGATGACAATCAATAACAATCTTCCATTACTTAATAATCCACCTACTCAGTTCTACAAAACGTTGACATTATTCTTTCAACCCACCTTCTACCCATTCATATAAGATTAACCAACCTTGAAACCCAAAACTCACCAAAAGATGGATTCAATTTGGGAATCACTAGCTCACAAGCTAGATGCACCTCAAATTGAAGATATTAAAACCCAACATTCACCATCCTACCCATTCTCTCACAACATCACTAGAAATCATCTTCACCCATTCATTTTCCTACACATTCAACATCTTCCATTTCACATGCACACACTCTAGCTCTAGAAGTTATCCAGCCTCAGGCTGGACAATCTGAAGCTATCATTCAAACTCCCACACAAACACAACCCTCTTCAGTCTTCCCAAAATTCATACCTATTGAACCATTGACCAATCTACCAGAGGATTATCTTTCAAATCCATATAGAGCTATTGTTAGACATGGAAAGTATCCCATCATAGTACCACTTCTTAGATTTTATTTTCTTCCCAAATGACCATCAATCTATCTGGATTGGGTTTACTATGATCTCGTTCTGTCATAAGAAATAATTTCCACTCAAATTGAAGATCTTCCTCCACATCTAAGGAAGAGAGCTCCAATTCTTCCATCACCTCCTCCAAAGCCAGATGATGAAAATTGTGATATACTTCTTTGTATTTATCATCCAACCAATTAAACTCATATATTCTGAATTCAAAGCTCAATCAAAAAGCAATTCTGTAATCTCCAAAATGTTTCTATACCACAACCTAATCATTTATCCTTTAGCACTTCCATTTCCACAAATCACGGATCAAATTTCTCTTTTCAGAATTCAACCGATCCCTGATCCTCCTCTCACACCCATGGGTCATGAAGTTAACATCCCTTAATTAGCATATTTCTAAGATGCATATACTAAGAAAATTCTTCAATTGCTCTCAGCTTCAAGGCCTCCTAGAACAACATTTCCATCTCCCTCAGGATGTTTCAATACCATTCTTATAATTGAGGAAGAATTCTTGTTTTACTCCAAAGCTAATCTGCAAGCTATTGCTAACATTCTACCAGTTCCTTATCCAAAGCTTGCTAATTCATCACCTCATCAAAATTTTGGGTGAATTATCCCATACTAGCCTCCTCACCAAGACCAAAAACATCACCAAAAATAGCTAGAAAATCAATAACATCACCTTCTCCAAAACCGGCTCCTTAACCAACAACATCCAGAAAATAACCTTCTATTACCATAAAACAAACTATTCAAACAAAACCAAAGAGAAAACCTAGAATTCCACCTCCCAAAGTTCACAAAAAGGCTTCTCCTCTTTCATACACTTTATATTATGAGGAATATATGGCTAGAATGAATGCCAACACTAAAGCCATTCTTAGGAAGCAACCTCCTCTTTTTCCTGAACATTTAGATCCCACATTCAAAGATCGCATTAATATCATTTATGTTTCAACCTATCAAAGCCCCTTTTAACCCAAG
>JAYJMB010002378.1:0-15369 GCA_036873735.1 Pouteria campechiana
GCTATCCATTACATGGGATCAACATCTAAGGTATGAAAATCTATTTCCTGTATGTGTTGCTAACAAGATGATTGCTTAAATTTGGTCCATAGAGTTTATGTGTCTTTTGGGAACTAGTTGTGACCCTTCATAAAAGTTTTAGTTGGACAAACAGTATACGAGGTCAAGCTATAGACAAAGATGGAGTAAGATGTAAATGAGGGAAGTGATCAAATTTAAGTGAAATAGTTAAAGAAGGAGTTGAAATATGCCAAGAGGGCACATGCTTTTTCAGATCTTCTTTTGACCGACCTTTATATAGCTTATGGGGATATTATGAATAGAGTTGCGGCACTGGAAAAAGAGTTATCTGAGACTTAGGATAAAATTAAAGAGTTGTTAGCAGTTATTGAGGTTTTAAGAAAGTAAATGTTTTTAATTTTCTTTTACTGAATATTCTGAACTAAATGGGTTCTTTTATTGTTAAAGACTCTATTTTAACTTCCTATGTGTTATGGTTGTGAATGTTATCTTTGTGAGTTTATATTTCAATTCTAATTCTTTATGTGAGATCAAGCCTATAAACATTATTACAGAAGGAATGACTAAGAATGAAATTCCTATTTGAGACCTTAAACTATGAAGTTTCCCAAACAAGCTTGACTATGCCTTAGGATTGCAATCATGTTAGAGTTTTGATCATTTTAAGGTTTATTAAGGTTTTCAAAATGAATTATCTGAAGGCAGTAAACTCAAATAAGTTCAAATCCAAGATAGTTCATTCAGAGGCATCTAAAGTATATAGAATTTGAAAGTATAATCTAGTTAGACAACTTATCTATTTTGGCACTTCCCTTCATGGATTTCTCATTTGAGCTCATAAGTGTTGTTGCCAGTCTTGACTAAGCAATTAGCTTTGGCTATTTAGTCCTTATTGTTGCATCTAAAGATTGATATTGTCCAGGTAATAGTTTTGATTGGTTCAATCATTTTCTTGCATCCAAAACTTGAACTCTCTTTGGCTTGAATTTGCGAGTTGAGAAGAAGGTTCTAATTTTTCATTCATATCTTTCTTCCATGCTCAACTCAAGCTTTCTTGCATACACTCAAAATATTCATACACTCTATTTTCATTAATGAGCTCAAATTGATGTGGACATACATTGCCAATATATTAGTGTAGAGAGTCATTTTTTGTAGAGAAATAAGTTAATGAATTAAAATAGTTTTCAAGAGTAACCAGGATAAACATTTGCTTTAATCAAACATTGAGTTATTTTAGCTAGCATAATTGTAAATAGAAGTTAACCTTATGTGCTAAATTAATTCCTATTTTTCTATAAAGATTTTGAGCATTATCATTTAGTTTTGTTATTTTACTATCTTTTAGTTGTGTCTTTTTAGGTATTCTTAATTTCAGATTATTTATTGTTAGAAAGTTATTTTCTTTACTTCGTAATTATCTTAAGAGTTTTTAATAATACTAGTTTGAATTCTATATTCTTCCTATGTATATACATGAATAAACAAGGTATGTACAAACTGCACTATATATATGAATATTTATTTTTATCTTTAGTATAGTTAACTATTCAACCAAAAGTTCTAAGTATAATTTCTAATTTTTGTTAATGAATAAATGAAATATGATGATACAGAAAGTAAACTTTGACTTCTAAATAAAGATATACAGATAATTAATTAGATGTAAATGAATAAAATTCAAAAGAAAAGAATATAAATTTGTTTCTACAAACATATAATCAATTAGGATTAAATAATGAATGTGAGATCTTTTCAAATATAAGCTTATTTCTATAGACATGTAAATAGATGAAAATAATTAATTTAAAGACTAAGCATGAACACTTATTAACAAACAAATGGACAAAAAGAAATGCGTAAACATAAACCACAAAGTTCAGATAATGACACGTTCAATAAAGACAGTCGAGTTTGAGTGTCATACCTGCACTTACCTTTTCTTTTTATTTTGAAGGAACTTGGTATTTCATCATGTCTTCATTTAGTTTCTTTAGACCAAGTCTCATTTCTTTTTGTTCTTCTTTAGGAGTTTATTTTCTCCTTTTTTTGGTTTCCTGCACTCAAGTTAGTTTCAATAATGCTAGTAGTATGTGAGTGCTAAGTGTTTTGTCCCTTGGTAATTTGTCTTTAGCTTGTCTAAAGATTTCTCATATGAACTCATAAGCCAAGATGTCCTTGTAAATGATGGGGTAGAGAGCATATCGTGAGTTTTTGACACTTTCAGTTTTGCTCTCTTTTCATCCTCGCTTATACCAATATAGATAATTTTCCATTCATAAAAATCATTTGCTATACGGAATGTTTCCAATCTCCGTTTCCATTATATCTAGTTTAATCTATCCAAAGTTTGGAAGATGGGAGATGGACCACACTTTGAAGAACATAGAGGATGAAATTATTGGGCAAGCCAAATGGATCACTAGAATTGTTTATCTGGTCCGCTCTGATACCATTTGAAGAGTCCCATAATGTAGCTTAAACCAAGAGGGGAGGGGTAAATTAGGTATAAAAAAATTCATTATTTTGCCTCTATTGAAATATTTTCCTCTTTTCGTGATTATGTGTGGTGTATTGTAAGATAGATAATAAAATTAGTAAAGTGCATGAAAGATAAAATAAGCAAGCAAACACACACACACACACATAAATAATATAATTTTTATAGTAGTTTAGGAACCTCGTCCCTATATCCACTCTTCCAAGAGCACACACTCATTGTGCCTTGGGTTCTACTGTATCCCATATAATGGAAATACAAAGTATTCCCAACACCCTTCTAGATTCTAGCTATAGGGAGCATAAATAGTGTTCCCAACACTCTTCTGGATTCTAGCTCCAGGGTACATGAGCTTAGTGCTCCTAGCACTCTTCTGGTTTTTACAAGCTCATTAGGAAACTCACTAGTTTCAAAGATCACTAGCAAACCTTTTAATTTTCCATAGCTCACCAACAACTCTCTGGTTTCAAGTCTATTAGAAAACTTATACACTTAAACATAGTATTTCTCTTAAGCATAGGGGAGGATTTGATCTCTTTTACAACTTTAATAACATAGAAAGATCTTCCCAAAATGTAAAAATAATGCCCATAAAGATTTACATAAGGATCATAGAGGATAGTTAATGGCTTGAGCTCCTGGCCATGGGTGGAAGGATTTGTATAAGACTAAGCTCACTTGTAATGTATTCCTTCACCACCTTTGAATCGTTCCACCTTGTCTCCTTAAATAATTTTTTCATAGTTTTGACCGTTGGAGAAGATGGGTTCCATTGAATACAAAAATGAGAGTAGCATTGAATGAATGAGATTATTGAGATTTCTACTGTTGAAGTTTAGGTCTTTCTGATTTGTCTCGAGCTGCTACATCGCCATTCAGAGAGGAGGATGAACTATGTCAAAAGGTGTTCCTTGTTTAACTTATCATAGCTTGAAAAAACTGCAATGTCGCTTGTTGCCAAAAATGGTGACTAAAATAGGTCTGCACAATGATAGCACTAGTGTAGATGCCATTTGGATACAAGTCACATGAATCTGTCTGCATTTGTCTGCCATAAGTTGCAGATGGATTCTCCCATTGGTTTGTCTAATAGTCAATCCTTCATGACTGAAATTTGTCTGTTGTAAATAATAGACAAACTTTGAATTTTGCAGATGAAGTTGAACTAATCAATAGACAAACCCAGTTTTGTTTGCAAGAATTCTTTCAAGAGATTTGTGTGTCAGTCAAATCTTCGTGCATGTGCTTCATTTATTATAACAGAGTTAAACTCGTTGATTGAAAAACTCTTCTTTGTTTGTACTAATAGATAAAGTGTGATGTTCTTCTTTTGTTCCTCATTTGTCTTGGACAAAGTACTCTGCATGTCGCATATGGGTTTGTCTGATGCAAGTTATAGACAAACGTGCCTTTGTTTGTTGTAAGTCCCTTTCTATCCATGAAGCTCGTTATCTATTCAGCTTTGTATATGCTCACTATGCGGCTTCTACTTCAGCTTCCACTTTGTCTGATGCTTTGTCTGTAGTAAGTAACAGATAAACTTTTGATCCATAGACAAAGTAGAGTTCCTTCTTTTTTTGCATTCTTCGAGCATCAAAAGGAGTTTTCTTCTGCATCTTCTTTCTTTCTTCATTCTTGATTTGTCTATCTTGGCTTAGCTTGAAGCTGCACTCCTTTGTCTGTTCACCTTGCCTTTTTATCCTCAGACAAATCCATTCTTCTAACTTTTTTGATCAGACAAAGTTTTCTTCACTTTGTGCATGATTGTCTAGGTGGTAGTTCCTTCTTTCTTACTTTGTCTAGGTGTTTGATAGAGTTTCTTCTTCTTTCTTTTTCTCAAGCAAATTTTGTCCAGTCGATGTAGATGGTACGAATTTCTTGAATAGTTTTATGATTCTTGACCATGGCTTCATCTTCAGCTGCTTTTTATCTTAGAAATTATCTATAGTAGTTTATCTTTGGATTTAATAAACAATGCAAGCTCATTGTATTGCATCTTTGAAGCCTTTATTTTCACCCATTGCTTTTGTTTGTGGAAGATTTCTCTTCAATGCAACATTTCTTGTTGCTTGTCTCTAAACCTTCTATTTTCTTCTTCTTCTTCCATGATCTTCATTAGTTCAAGCCCTTTGGAATGTAGTAGATAGTTGTGGTGGTCAATTGTAGATGATTGTGATCCTATACTTAGAACTTTTCTGCACTTGATGCATTGTTAGCTTTTAGATTTATTAACATAATGTATTTTATCCACATGTGATTTTAACATGCTGTAGAGCGAGGATAATATACATCTCTATTTAGGTTCATAATATAAAAGCTTAATTGAATATGGTGCTTAGAATAATTTAACAAGTTACCGCATGAATAATCAATAATGTTAAGTGCTCCTTAAAGTAAAGGATGTGTGTATGTATAATTAAACATTCATGATTATGTATTTATATCAATTACTATTTATTAATTCATAATCATGCATGTGAACTTTAGAGATTTAAGCACACATATGTGTTCTCCTAATACAAGTTTTGTTATCATCAAAATCATATATAGCAATACTGACATATCTAAATGTGTGACTAGTTGGAATAGAGAATATCCTGTAATCTTCCTTTACAAGTTTGTGTTCTTAAGCAGAATATTAGGGATTGTGAAAATTCCAAAATTTGATTATGTGATTAGGATTGACAAGTATCCAAAGAGATATGGTGTTGTTATGTAATTCTTTATTTTGCAATGAGATTATGCTATGTATAATATATTGTAATTGTAACTTGATAAGTTGAGAATTTAAGTTTGATTTGAGGTGGCTATGCCTGGATAGCATAGATGTGATGTACAGACTTATGACAATGTATTTATTTTGGATTGGATTGGGAGACCTTATGGATCTCTGTTTTCATGTATGGTTTTGATTATGTTAATTGTGGAATGGATTTTATATGTATGGAATGTGATAAGGGATGCCTAACGAATCCCTTTATTGTGGATTATGGTTTTCTTTTATGCAATCTACTTTCTGAGTCTATTTAGACTCACCTATTTATTTTATATTTTAGCTAGCAGGTCAAGTATGAGAGCCAAGCAAGACGTTATTCATGTTGATGTGATAGAATTGGGATTGCAATCTCGTTATGTATGTATGATTATATTTAATGAATTCAATTGATATAATTAAAATATATCATAATGAGTTATGGATGGATGTTATAATAGCATTACCATCACCATGCGGCTATAATCTTAGGGAGCCTATGGGTGGGTGATAAAATTTGTTATTATTGTATTTGTGAGTTATAATTGAGAAAATGTATTGTATTATGCGGTGTATGACTGTACAAGTTTGGACAACCATATTTTTAGGGTAAACTTTTCCATTTTTCTATAGAAAATAATCAAGTAACAAATGAACAAGTGTGTGTATATGATACTATTTGGAGAATGATTGTAAAGGTGTAGATCATTATATTTTAGGGGAGGCTTTGGTAGATTTTCTATAGAACTCCCTCCCTAGAATATAAGATGGTAGCATCCCACATTGGCCCGATATGGCATGGTCAAAATGCATAGGGTGGGGTGGTATACTGTAATAGGCAACCAAATTTAGAACCTTACTCTAATTAAATAATCTGAAGTAGTGTAAATAAGGGTCGATCCCACGAGGAGTATCTAGCTTAGTTTTATGCAATGTGAACAAGAAGGGGGGTTTTAATGTAATGAAGAAAGTATTATAAAAGAAATATATCAGAGAAGAAAACCTTGGTTTAAGTCAACATCCACCATTAGAATCTCATAACTAATCATTGATACAATTATAAATTAATTCATACTTTGAATATTCACCATTGGAATTATTTTTCCTATCTCTCATTCAACATAGTTAATTAGAAACACGCAATCCAATTAACCTTAACAACTAGATAACCTTAAACATGTGCTACAGATTTAATTTAATAGTAGCCTTAAGATCTATATAGATTGATAAAGCCAAACAACACAAGCACATGCGGTTATATTTAATTTAGTCAAATATTCTTTCTAAGATTTAATAATCCTTGATTCAGTAAATTATTAAACCCTAGTTGCTTCGTAGATTAGAGGGATCAAACAATTACGAATTTAATATCTAATCTAATAATAGATTGTAATGAATAATAAACTAGTAGGCCTCCTAGCAATTAAACATGACAATCATAATCATGAATCAAAGAAGAACATTCAATACTAAAAGTATAAATTAAACAATTAAATCAAATTAGTTCTCATAGTATATTGATTCTGAGGCTTCTGCCTCTTTAAACCAAGAATAAAAGTTTAGCCACACAGGGCCATGAAATCACGAATAAAATAAAATAGAAGAGAGAAGAAGAAGATTCTCTATCCAAAGTCGCCAAAAAGTCCTCCTCAAAACCCTAAAAAAAGAACCCGCAAAAACCCTAGGAAACTACTATCTATAGAGAGTCAAAAATATGCAAAATATGCAAAATCCTCAAGTTTCAAAAAATATTGGCTGGAATAGGGTGCTGCCAGCACCACCTTACTACCTCCGGTGGGGTGATTTGTGAAGTGGGTTGGTGCCGGCAGCACCGATCTGCTACCTCTAGTGCTTTGCTCCTTGTTGCTTCTCCTCTACACTTCATCTTGACTTTGGCATTCTTCCTATATTTGCCCTTGATGTAGTCCTTATCTCTCAAAACTTCCAACATAAAAGTTGTAGAAATTTTTTTGTGTATTTCTAGAACATCTTTAATCATCTCAATCGAAGTTTGGATGAGAGCGTTATGCCCAAAATACGAAGTGATGCTGAAATTGTCCAAAATTCTTTAATTGACTTCTTTTTGCACTTAACCACTCCAATTGTCTCCTAAATCAAAATATAGAATAATGAGTGAATATAAGAGTCAAATGAGTATAAAAGATTAAGTATTAAGAGAATAAAATATGATATTTTGCATTCTCTTCAAATTCCCCCACACTTAACTTTTGCTCATCCTCGAGCAAACCTCAAATTCACTCTCCCGAAAAAGATCATCAAGGTTGCAATTATCACAAACAAAGAATAACCAAAATTTTTCAAAACTCATAATATATCATGAACAAATCATTCTTATATAACCTACAATCATTCAGTAAGCATTCTCTCTTGAAGGTGGATTAAACTAAACAAGTAGAACTGTCACAGAAATAAACACTCTACTGTTATGTAATTGAAGTGTATATGTTCCGCTCAAATTCATTCCAATGAAATTGATCTACCATAAGCTTATATATCTTCTCATTCTGCATTATTGGGATCACATGCATATCATGAATCATAAGGACTTTTCATGGGTTGTAACGGGGTTTAGGGTAAAGGTGAGAAATATTTAGGAATGTAGCTCAAAAGCCATTGAAACTAGTGAAGCACAAGTAAATCAACTCAAACTCAAATATATAAAACATGTACAATTACTTATTTTCTTTAACATCTTTCATCTTTGAATACATGATGTATAAACATACCCCTTCCCTTGGAAGTTTGATATTTTCTTTTTCTTTTCTTTTCTCTTTTTCTTTCACTTTGACTTATTTTTTAAAGAACAACAACATGTTCTATTTCACCAATTACAGCCATTCTATAAATTTTGAGACCCCCACACTTTATTTCTTACACACCCATACATAGCACAATGATAACCCATTCTCCACTAGCTCTATGCTTCGTAATAAAAATCTATAAAGCTCAAAGGGGCTCAACAAGAGGCAAAATTAATCACAAGATAGGCTATTTGCTCATGTAGTTCATAAAAAAGAAGGCCTTAATCATGTTCATGCATGCATGTATCAATTTGATCTCAAAGAGAATTAAGGCAAGTTCTAGAAAAACAAATCCATGGAAGAATATCTCTTATGAAGAAAAAGGGTGAGACTGATGTGAATGTGTCAGTCTAAAGGCTCAAAATCTCACCAGCTTTTATCTACAAAATTTAGTCATCACCATTCTCAAAAAAAAAATAACAAAATTGGGTAATTACAAATTAAAAGATTATTTATTCAATCATGTTATGAATTTTTCAAGCTTAGTTGAATCTTGCTCATGACATCCTCAACCTCAAATCATCAGAAATCACCAAAACAAAGGGTAAAACTGACTCGCTTTCAAAAAAAAAGTTTTTTTTAGGGATAATATAAGTTTTAAGTGAGGGGGAGGGGATTTAGGTTTAGGTTGTGTTTTTTTGTATTTTTGTATTTATTTGTTTTAATTTTTGAAAAAAAAATTCAAAAATAAAAACAAAGATAAAAACAAAAATACCAGAAAACACAACCTAAAGCTAAATCACCTCCCCCATACTTAAAACTTACATTATCCCCAATGTAAGGTCAAATGCAAAGAGGATGCAAAAATAACCATAATATAAATGCAGAAATACAACGGAATAAGAAAAATAAAACAAAAACTCCTCTTGGGTTGCCTCCTAAGTAACACTTTTGTTTATAGTTGTTAGCTCAACTCACTTATTCCTCCTTCAGTCTGGAGCAATTGTAAACTAGAAATAATGAAGCATACATGTAGAGGGATTAATTCCTTTAATATCTTTCATTATCCAACTAATAGCCCTCTTATGCTTATTCAGAAACTACACAGGCCTTTCTTCTTATAATGCACTAAGTTAACTGGAAATGATCACAAACAAGGTTTTTCCATCTTCAAGGAACACATACTTGAGGTGACTAGGAAGAGGCTTTAAATATGGAGTAGATGCCTGCAAAAAAGAGGGTAAAAGTCTCTTGTTAGAAACTAGTAACTTAATGTAAGGATCATTACTTGATTCTGATAACTTTAGAAAGTCATCCAATACTACAATAGTTTTGTGCAAATCAATACTCAAAAGTAACACCTCATTCTCCTTCTCAAGATGTTTACTAATGGCAACTTCCAATTCATCTTTTCCATCAGGTTCAAAAACTTCTTGTACACAAGAGTCAATCACATCAATGGAGTAAACAGGATCATCATCATTAGGATATTTCATGGCATCATAAACGTTAAATTTAACAATTTCACCATCAAAGTAAGTGTGCCACTATGAACATCTATCTTAGTATTGGATGTCTTTAGGAAGGGTCTTCCTAATAGAATGGGAGTAGTGTGATTGCTTTTCTCCATATCTAGCACATAAAAATCAGCAGGAAAGATTAAATCATTGACTTGCATAAGAACATCCTCAACTACCCCTTTTGGATATGCATTAGATCTATCAGTTAATTCAATCACAACACTAGTCTTATTCAAAGGTCCAAGTTTCAAAGAAGCATACAAAGAATATGACATGACATTAATGGAGGCTCCTAAATCTAACATGGCATTTTCAAGTCTAGTGTTACCTATCATGCAAGGGATAGTAAACATGCCTGGATCTTTGCACTTTGTAGGAAGTTTTCTTTGAATGATTGCAGAAACATTCTCCTCTACTCTCACCTTCTCAAATCCCTTGAGTTTCTATTTTCTATTTGTTGTATACAATTCTTTCAAGAATTTAGCATAACGAGGTACTTGTTTAATGGCATCAAAAAGTGGAATATTTATCTCACATTTATGAAAAGTCTCATAGAAATCTTTATAGCTCTTAATTTTGTGAGATTCTGCTAAATCCTAAGGAAAAGGAGGTATTGGATTATATTCAGAAAAAGGTGGAAACTTTCACTTTGCTACTTCATTGTCCTTAGGAAGGTCCTTTTCTACTACAACACTTTTCCCTTTTTCTTGCTCTGTTGGTGTAGAAGTTGCTTTTGCTGAAATGCCAATCTCTTTACCACTCCTCAAAACAATTGCACTCATGTTCTCTCTTGGGTTCACCACTATCTGAGAAAGCAATTTCCTGAGTTTTGTGTCTCCAGCCGATTGATTGTGGTAGCTATCTGACTTACCTGATTCTCCAAATTTTGAATGCTAGTCCTTGTCTCCTGTTGAAATTACAAAGTGTTAGTAGCAAGAGACTTAACAATATCTTCTAAAGACATACTAGAGTTAGAATTTTGTACCTATGGTTGTCTAAGTGGGTATGGTTGTTGATACTACTGAAAATTTGGGCAATTTTGAGGAAGAGGCTGAATTACTTGTGGGTTCTCATAACTAAAATTGGTATGATCCCTCCATCCTGGGCTATATTTGTTTGAATAGGGATCATACTTCTTTTGTGGTTATCCAGAGAAACCAACCAATGCGTTCACCTGCTCAATAGGTTCCTCTTGAAGAATAGGGTGTGCATTAGTTGGATGTCCTACTATTAAATAAATTCCACAAGCTTTTGTTGTTTGCATATTTTCTATAGCCAATTGACGAATAAGAGAAGTTAGACCTACAATTTTTTATTCAAGGGAAGAAACACTTACCTCATTAATAGGTTTGGATAGAGAATCAAGCCTACTGCCAAATTGTTGTGAGTTGACTGCCATGTTTGCAATCAAGTTCCTTGCAGCTTCAGGAGTTTTATCCGCCAAAGCTCCTCCGCTAGCAACATCAATCATGCTACTTTTAGTGGTTAAAAGACCATCATAGAAATACTAGATAAGTAGCTACTCACTAATTTGATGATGGGGGCAACATGTACATAATTTCTTGAAACACTCCCAATATTCATATAGGGATTCTCCGCTATGTTGTTGTACACCACAAATTTCCTTTCTAATGTTGGTTGCCCTTGAAGCTAGAAAATATTTCTCCAAAAACAACCTCTTCATCTCATTACATGTTGTGATGCACCCAGATGGTAGATAGTAAAGTCAATCCTTAGCCAAATCCATCAAAAAGAATGTAATGGCACTCTGTTCTATTTGCTCTTCAGTCACCCCTGTCGGTTTCATACTTGTGCACACTACATGAAACTCCTTTAGATGCTTGTGAGGATCTTCACCTACAAGACCATGGAAAGTGGGCAAGAGGTGAATTAGTCTAGATTTTAATTCAAAATTAATATTAGCATCTAAAGTTGGAAAAGTAATGCATAAGGGTTGTTGATCCAAATCAAGTGTCGCAAGCTCTTTTAAAGTTCAAGTTTCAGCCATGATTTCCTCCTTTCCAAAATTCCTCTGAGCTTCAGTTCTTAACTTGCGCAAAGTTCTTTCAATTTTTGGTTCTTAATGCAACTTACCTTGATTAGAACGAGTTGCAGTCATAAACAATCTACAAAAATCTAATAAATCCAAAAAAATAAAAATAATAAAAATAAATAGGAAAAATCACAAAAACACAAAAATCAACTAGAATGCCTCCCTAGCAATGGCGCCAAAAATTTGGTGTGCTATCGTAGGTAACCAAGTTTAGAACCTTACTCCAATTAAATTACATGTATTAGTGTGAATAAGGGTCTATCCCACAAGGAGTATCTAGCTTAGTTTTATGCAATGTGAACAAGAAGGGGGGTTTTTAATGTAATGAAGAAAGTGTTATAAAAGAAATCTATCAGAGAAGAAAACCTTAGTTCAAGTCAACATCCACCATCAGAATCTCATAAATGATCATTGATATAATTATAAATCAATTCACACTTTTAATATTCACCATTAGAATTATTTCTTCTATCTTTCCTTTAGCATAGGTAATTAGAAACATGAGATCCAATTAACCCTAACTACTAAATATCCTCAAACACACGCTAGAGATTTAATTTAATAGCAGCCTAAAGATCTATAGAGATTGATGAAGCCAAACAATATAAGCACACATGGTTGTATTTAATTTAGTCAAATATTCTTCCTAATATTTAATAATCCCTAATGCAGTAAATTATTAAACCCTAATTTCTTTGCAGATTAGCGGGATCAAACAATTATGGATTTAATATCTAATCTAACAATGGATTGTAATGAATAATAAACTAGTAGGCATCCTAGAAATTAAACATGGCAATCATAATTATGAATCAAAGAAGAACATTCAATACTAAAAGTATAAATTAAATAATTAAATCAAATTAGATCTTATAGTATATTGATTTTGAGGCTTCTCTCTCCTAAAACCAAGAATAAAAGTTTAGCCATGTGGGGCCATGAAATCACAAATAAAATAAAATAGAAGAGAGGAGAAGAAGATTCTCTATCAAAAAAAGCCAAAAATTCCTCCTCAAAACCCTAGCAAAAGAACCCTCAATAACCCTAGGAAACTATTATTTATAAAGAGTCAAAAATACACAAAATATGCAAAATTTGGAGGTTTCAAAAAATATTGGCTGGAGTCAGGCGCCACTGGCATCACCTTGCTACCTCCAATGGGGTGGTGTGTGAAGTGGGTTGGCGTCAGTGGTGCCAGTTGGCATTGGCGGCACCGGTCTGTTGCTTCTGGTGCTTTGCTCCTTGTTGCTTCTCCTCTGCACTTCATCATAACTTTAGCATTCTTCCTATATTTTCCCTTGATGTAGTCCTTATCTCTCAAAACTCTCGACATAAAAGCTGTATAAATTTTTTGTGTGTTTCCATAGTGTCTTTAGTCATCTCAATTGAAGGTCAGATGAGAGAGTTATGCCCAAAATACGAAGTGATGCTGAAATTGTCCAAAATCCTTCAATTGACTTCTTTTTGCACTTAACCACTCCAATTGTCTCTTAAATCAAAATAATTAGTGCATACAGTAGTCAAATGGGTGTAAAATATTAACCATTAAGGAAATAAAATATGATATTTTACATTCTCATCATGGGGTTTCAGGGCATTATAGGTGGTATCAGAGCTTTGTTTCTTTGATACTAGGATGGTGTGGTATATGATAAGTCCCAGAATCATGATGGCAAATATTATTATAAGGAAATAGGAAATGATATCCCTAATATAAGTTTGTGGACTATGTAAACATGGAAGGATGTTAGCCTAAGGGGGTGAATTGATATGATAATGCATAATTGATTTTAATGTTAATGACTAGAATAGTGTTGTGATAGAACAAAGACAACTTCATTATACATTACCTTAGTTGTATATAATTGTTATGATTAGAGTAGTAGATACAGAAGCGTGAGGGTGCCCATATGTGCACTATATGAATCTTTGAATGTTAATTCTTAAAGTGTATGCGAATAATGAAACTATGAAGTTTCATGAATAGGTTTTGGAAACAGGTTTGAATTTCATAGTTTGATTTATTTATGATGGAATCCTTGGATTCTTTACGTTGATATGGTGATGTGAGCCCTAGTCGGTTGGCTGATTAATTTGACTTTACATGGCATGCTATAGCCTAAGTCCCAAATGTGTATCTATGTAAATGACCCTCATTATATATGTTTTATTAAGTTATGTACTTAAATCAGAAGTGAATGAATTCTGTAATGAATGGTATGCCATGAACCTTACTTTCTGTCTGATGGATTCCATGGATGTAATGGATTGTTGTATTTGCTGACATGGCTATGTATTGCTGAATAATTGATTCTATTCCTATTGTTTATTTTTTCTTGTAGCAGTAAGATGAATTTCATTACAATTTGGTGAATATGCATTCCATAGTAGTCGATCATGAGGCATGACAGTAAAATGAGTATTTCAGAGTTGCTTATGAGCATTGTGATTGAAAGAATTATGAATAATGAATGGATGTATTTCTATACATTGAATTCTATTATGTTCCATTGAGCTGCTTGGTTGATAGAAAGTAATGAATTGAATGTTTAATTCTATGCATGGGCTATGTATTGTTGTAATATCATATGTGATATGAGGTGCCTTGACAAAGCACAATTACTTATGTCTAGTTCTATCATTGGGATATGATTACTTGTGTCTGGCCCTGATCTGAGACAGTTTTTGTCGGAGCATTATTACTTGTGTCAGGCTCTATCATCAAGGTTCGATTGCTTATGTCCAAATCTATTTGAGATGCTTTTTGTCAATGCACTATTGCTTATGTTTGACTCTGTGGTCGAGGTACGATTGCTTATCTCTAGCCTTGATCTGAGATGCTTTTTGACAGGGTACGATTGCTTGTGTCTGGCCTTATCTAGGGATGCAATGATTGATAGCCTTGGGGTGATGATTGCTAGGATAACGGCTACTAGGGTGGCTTGGAGGGCCCGGATTGGAGGATGCCTTAATGGCTGACTCATATGATTGGGAGATGTGTCGTACCAGTGCATAGGCTTGGATATTAATGTGCCTTGCCAACTCATAGGCCTAGCTAGTGATGTGCCTTAACAACAAGGAGGCCTGTATTGGCCTGGGGCTTGGCTAAGATGCCCAAATAGCCCGGTATGACCTAACATCCGTATAAGGTGATGGCTTGGATTGGCCTTGGACTTGGCTTATGTAGCTTGGATAGCTCAACTATGATGTGGAGACTTGAATGGTCTAACACGACACCCATCTAGGGTGGAGGCCTAGATGGTCTGGTATTGAAATGCCTGATTGGAGTGGTGGCCTAGATGGCCTAAATGGGATATAGTTCACACAGGATTATCACGACTTGAATTATAATTCAAATATTGAGACAGTATAACCTGGATTGTGGGTATGAGCATTACATTAATGTCGCATTGTCCTTATTATACACTATTATGTATCATGTGTATACGGATTTGCAAGATGTAAAATATTCTAAATGAATTGAATAAGCTTGAGAAATTGACACGAATCAAACAATACTTAAAGTTTTAAGTATAAAAGTTTTTGTAAGGAGGGTGGTTTGTAACACCCAGGAGTGTTAAATTAAGGATTATTGTTGGAAAATCTATGATTTGAGCCTTATATATGTAGTAAATTGAAAATTTGAGTGTTTGCATGAGCATTTGTGGAAATTGGGATGAAATGGTTGGTGGTGCTGTCGTGGGCACACCAAATTTAGAACCTTGCTCCAATCTAATTTTCTGTAGTAGTGTGAGTAAGGG
>JAYJMB010002380.1:0-59244 GCA_036873735.1 Pouteria campechiana
TGCTGGTGTCATCAATCGGTCGGACAGCTGCTCGGCTACAGCTAGATGGCTCCCTTTGATTTTCCATGGCCCAACACTAAGCTACTGACCATTATTTTTCTATCTGTATAGTAGTAACAAGCGATATAAATAGGAAAATAACTTAACAAGGTGGACAACACAATAAAGGAAATATCAGAGACAAGATACATCAAAAATCAAAGGAAGAGAATGTAAATGCTCAAAGAGAAACAATGTCACAATAACTTTGAAAAAAAGTTTTAATGAAAAAAGACATAACTGAGATCACAAGGAATAGAGCCAAGATGTAAAGAAACTTAGTAAGTCTAAAGAATGTCAAATGAAGATACATGATTGTTGTTTGAAACATTTTTCACTAGAATGATTCAAATGCAATGACCATTCAAGGCTACACTTTTAGTTGAAGGATATGTCTAGCATCAATCAAGCTTAAAAGACACTTTGAACACATTTTAGGATGCTATTGAAGCTTATCAGATGGATGCCCAAGTTCGGATGCAAACATTGTTTCAAAACATACTTTAGTTAGAGCAACTTAGTTCAGAAAAAGTGAAGTAGAGTTCCGAACACAAACAAGGTTCAGATAGAAGCAGAACCAACTTCAGGGACTGCTAATGCATGAAGCCAACACGGAGAAAGATCAATGTCAATTTTGGATGATAAGAATGTATCTAGGATGAAGTCCACAATGTGTCTCTTTGTCTGAAGAAGACGATCCATCCCAAGCCTCAAACAATGCCAAGGCAAGTTTGGACAAATAGAGATTTTATTTTGGATAATGCCAAACTAATTTTGGGCAAATTTGAAGCTTGGACGCATGGCTAAGTATCTCACATCACTTCAGTGAGTCCAAGATTTAACTTATTTTGGACAAAGCTGAGGATTTCAAACAAAGCTTGTCCAAAATGTTCACACAAAATCTCCAGCCAGTCCAAAGTTAATATTTTGAACAAAGCAAAATTGCGGATGATTTCAATCAGCAAGAGTTTTAGATGACACACCGTTCTCCCATCCTAGATGTGCATATTCTAGACAAACCCATTCCAAACTCTGCATATTCTCAATAGTGTGATGCAAGAAGATTGCTGCAATGGTTTGAAAATCTCTTGATTCGCTTGCATTTAATGGATGTCATCTTCTCCAATGGGAATACTTCAAAATCAAGTATAAAAAGAGAATTCAAAGATCATCCAAATAAAAAAAGCAATTCAAGTCAATCAATTAAGAAAAGAGCTTTAACAAAGCATTTGCATCTACCAAGTTTTCTTCCAAAATTTCACAACTCCAATGTGCTTATTGCAAATTTGCACTCAAAGTTCTATCATCTTCAACCTTCTAGAGTTTTATTTCATCAAGCTAAATAATTTTATTCACTTAATAATTCTACATTTATTATTTGTACAAAGTAGGCTAAACAGAATTCACTTATGCAAGTTTTCTTTTTGTTTGTTTAGTTCAGCAACAAGTGAGACTTGCTGACAGGATAAGTTTGTTGGCCAACTTGAAAACCAAAGTTGTATAAGTTTGTTGGTCAGGTTGGAAACCCACATTGTATAAGTTTATTTATCAGCTTGGAAACCAACAATGGATAAGTTTGTTGGTGAGCTTGGAAACTAATGGTTGTAGAGTTTGTTAGTGAACTTGGGAAAAGCATCCTTTATAGTAGAACCTAATTACAATAAGAAAGGCTGACTTAGAGAGTGGAGTAGGTGCCATGTTGCATCGAACTACTATAAAAATATCCTTTTCTACATGCTACTTGATTATTTCTTTTATTTTCAGCACTTTATTTTAATTTGGCCATAAATTTTCAAAAGCTCAATTCACTCCCCCTCTAAAGCTACTTATTGACTGGGACCAATAATTGGTATCGGAGTGGGCTTTAATAATTAATCTTGATTACTAAATATTTTAACTATTTGAAGAGATCCCAATGGCTAACATGTTCCACAACTTATTGACAAAGGCAAAATCCTTTTCCAAAGCTCCATACTTTGATGGCACCAATTATGGTCTTAGAAAACAAAAATGCAAAACTTCATAATAGCCATAGATTACCAGTTATGGATTAGCATTGAAAGTGGCCTGGTAGTCCTCAATAGTTTGATACACCCCAGAGGAGGTACAAAATATACAAAAAGATGCCAAAGCCAAATTACCTTTATTGTGCATTGTCCCCTTTAGAGTTTGAGAAAATCTCTCTATGATTCTACTAAAGATATTTGGGAAAATCTAGACGTTATCTATGAAAGAGATAATCTGGTCTAATGGAGAAAAGCTAACATTTTTGTATAGGAAAGGGAATCATTAGAAAGATTAATGCCTAAAAATTCAATAGAAGCTAAGGGGGAACAAATCACTACCTTCAGCTTTATGGTCATTCATGACAATGATGAATTTTATGAAACTAAAACTCTCAATTTTCAAGAAGTTCTGGAAGAACTATATGATGATTTCAAGGCTTTGAAGAACAAATATAAGGAGATTAAAAAGGAGCTACTTAGAATGACAAATGAATGCTCCAAATTGAAAGAGGAAAATGATATGCTCAAGAATGATAAATCTATTAGAATAAATGCATGGTATCAATGAAAAGCAAAACTTGATTAAAGATTATGTACTAATGGTTGTTGCCAAGTTTTTAGTTTGCAAAATCAAGTCGCATATCTCATGGAAAAATGAACATAAAGAAGATATTCCAAGACGTTAATCTATCTAACCTAAAGGACATGGAATAATGTAGAAGCAAAAGATGAAGTAACGCTATAGACAAAGCTCAAATGAAAAGGAATCAACCAAGCTTCCATTCATCTATCAAAGTGGAGATTGTATCAGGCGAATGCAAAATAGCATGCAAAGCAACAGACTTCATCTATCATAAATGAGCCAATGATCGTCTATTATAAATACAAAAAGCAGTGAAGTGAAGGTTGTCTGGTAAAGCAGAGAAGTTCATCTAGTAGAGCAATGGCATTTGTCTGTGAACTAAGCTTGTCTACTATCTATAATAGACAACCCAATAGATGAAATGGTGAAGAAAATTTGTCTATGCCTCAATGATTACTCTGTTACTTATAAGAGATAACACATCAGACAAAGCAATGAAAAAAATCTGTCTGCACTCCAAAAATCCATTTGTTAGTTACAAAGGACAACTCAACAAATGAAGTGCTGAAGAAACAAGTCATCTGTGCTTCTACAGTTTAACAAACAATTCACAACACAAAGCACTAGAAAAGATAATTTGTCTGCAATCTGTTTGTTACTTACAACAGACAACCCAATAGATGGTGTGATAAAATAATATCTCCATGATTCGTCTGCTACTTACGAAAGACAAACCTGAAGATGAAGGAACCTTGTTTGATGAACAACTAGAAGATAAAATTAGGAGACGAAAGAATTAGCCATTGCAGCAATACCTCAACCAAAGCTTATTAAGAATCTGGAAATCATCTTCTCCAATGTCAGCACTGCAAGCATTTTAGTAGATGAGAATTAAGCAAAAGTCAAAAAATTTAAGAGCGCTAATCATAATGGTCATCTGTCATTTATGGAGTTCACCTACCACCAATGGTTGGAATTTAAAGCAACTATAAATGAAGTATCGTTGGAGCAAGAGAAAGTAACCAAGTATCAAGGAAGTTATTCAAAAATCCTCTTGAGATCATTTACTGATTTGAGCCAAAACCTTCTGCTATCTTTCAAGATTCAAGAGCCTTGCATTCAAACCTTCCTCAACTTTCTTTGAAGGCTGCCAACCACCTTTTGAGAAGATCATTTACTTTTGCATTTAAACTTTAGAAACCTTCCCTTGTGCTTATTAAGAAAAACCTATGCTTCAACTTTTGATATCCATTCATTGTAAATTCCTTGAGCTAGTAGTTGAGACTAGACTCAAGAAGAGCGATGACTATTTGAGTGCAAACAAGAGCTATTTATTTACACCCCCTCAAGCTGGAATCTAGAAGAGTGCTGGGAGCACTGTGATATGAGCCCTAGAGCTAGAATCTAGAAGTGTTCGGAGCACTATGATCATGTCCCCTAGACCTAGAGTCTTGAAGAGTACTAGGAGCATTGTGTTTATGCCCCCTAGAGCTAGAATCTACAATAGTGCTAGGAGCATTATTGTATTTCTGCTATAGGGAATAGTGACACCCAAGACACTAAGAGAAAAATGTTTTTGGAAGAGTGAAGTAGAATGTTTACTCGAATCACTATAAAAATTCTTGTGTCTTATTTATTTGCTTATTAGTTAATTAAGTGATTGATTACTAGAGGGACGATTAATCCTAAAGGGGTTAAATAATTTTTTTAAGTACCTAATTCACCTCTCTCCTTTTAGATCAATGCCTAATCTTTGGGATCAACAAGTGGTATTAGAGCAGACTACATAAACATTTGTAATGATCAAATGGCAAACTCATCATCCCCTTTATAGAATTCGCTGAGGGGTAATCATCTACCCAGCCGACCCTATTTGATGGAACCAACTTTGCTTACTGGAAGTTGAGGATGAAGTAATTCATTATATCTAATGATATGGAGTCTTGAAAGGCTATTAAAGTTGGAATCACTCTTCCCACTATAGAAGTACATGCATGGACTAACGAGGAAGCCACCTCAATCCAAAATAATACAAAGGCTATGAACTCTTTATTTTATAGATTATCTTCATCTGAGTTTGATAGAGTATCCTCTTTTACTACTACAAAAGGTATTTAGGATAAATTATTATCTATATATGAAGGATCCTTTCAAGCCAAAGGAACTAGAAGAAATATGTTTACACGAGAACTAGAAAATTTTAAGATGAAAAACAAAAAAAGTATATTAGAAATGTAAGTTCATTTTTCTAAAGTTGCTAACGCTTTGAAAGGACTAGAAAAAGAAGTCACAAATTTTGAATAAATAATGAAGATACTGAGGGTGCTACCAGAATCATGGAACTAGAAGATCACAGTAATAGAGGAAGCAAAGGACCTGAATACTCTTCTAGTAGACGATCTCATCCGCTCATTGATGTCACACGAGCTGAAAAAAAATAAGAGAGAGGAGCGAACAAAGTCAAAGAAAAGTATTGCTCTCTAAGTGACCAAAGAGAGTAACAGTGATCCGGCATCACAATTAGAAGATGATATAACCATATTGGTCAGAAACTTCTTAAAGTTTGCAAGAAGCAATAGAGGCAACACCTCAAGGAGACAACATAGAGAACAGAAGAAAATGATTGAAAGAAAGAAGGATCTCCCCACATGCTGTAGATGTGGAGGGATATGACACATGTCTCTTGAGTCTCCTAATGAAGAAAAAGTAAATATGAATGAGAAGGATAAAAGAAAAGAAAAGAAACACTTCAAGAAGACTCATCAGGGACAAGGTCAAGTGATAAAAGTGACAATGAAGTTAGACACCTCACAAGAATATGCTGCATGGCCTAGATGGAGAATGAACCAACAAATCAAATCACCATCAAAGAGCAGTGCATAATGGAGGTAGAGAGAGAGGTAAACTCTTCAACTCTTATAGTTCTGAATCTTCAAGCTTGAATAGTACTTGTGTCAAATGCAAAAAATTTGATGTGTTACAACAATCATACAACTCCCTCTTCAGTGAGTTTGAATCACTTGCCCAGAAACTCACTCAAAAGAAAATAAACTTTGATGCAACTATCAAAGTAAATTCTATCCCAGTAGAAAGAAATCTCTCTATAAAAGAAGGTTGAAAATCTAAAGAAAGAGAAAGAGATATTAAACAATATGTTAAGTAAATTCTCTAACTAGGTGAATTTGTGACCAAGTTCATGAGAATGACCCATCAAACAAGCAAAAAGGGACTTGGTTGTGAACAATTAGAGGATGAAAAATTATAAAAATTTGCTGGATGGTCCAAGGGAGTGTAACTCACAAAAGAAAGGAATAATTGTCCAAACATTAAAAGGTTCATGGGTTATCCCTGGGTAAAGAAACTAGTGGAATATAATGCACCTAGCAAAATTTTAAATTCTTGCTATTTTCACAACAAAATTAGACATAAAGTATAAGATTGCTATGCTAAAAAGATGCAAGCAAAATATGCAAAGATGAGATGAAAATGCAAGGATTATGGACAAACTTCTTGCACACACAATTCCACTAACACCATTGGACCCAATGCTTGGGTACCAAAGAGTCAAGAAAAAAAACTTGCTTTGAATGCAGGTAAGTCTCAAAGCTACATCTAGCAATGCCTGGTTCATGGATAGTGGTTGCTTGAGACATTTGACTGGGAATAAGAAGTTGTTCAAAGAATTGAAGCTAATAAATGGAGGAACAGTTGCATTCGACAACAATGACAAAGGCCTCATCAAAGGGATAGGTAAAATTTATGGTTTATATAATTTATGCACAGAGAAAGTATTATATGTGGAAGGACTCAAGCATAATTTGCTAAGTATCAGTCAATTATCTGACAAGAGTCACAAAGTTGTGTTTGAATCATCTGCATGTAATGTATTCAATATAGATAATGATCTATTGTTCAGCAAAAAAAAGTATAGAAATATTTATCTAGTACAACTAGATGATATTGTTGAAAAATTCTTAATTTTAGTCAAAGATAATCCATGGGTTTGGCATAAAAGGATGGGACATGTCAACGTGCCAAACATTAGATCATTATGGAAAAAGAATCTTATGATTGGTCTACCCAAATTAAACTATGACAAAAATCAAATATGCAAATCATGTCAATTGTAAAAATAGAACAAAGTATCCTTTCATCCTAAAAATGTGGTATCTACATCCAAACCTATGGAACTATTACATATGGATCTATTTGGACCATCAGACATTGTCACATTTGGAGGAAAAAGATATGTATATGAGATAGTAGATGACTACTCTAGATTTATATGGGTGATTCTCTTGACTAGAAAAGATGGAGTATTTTTAATGTTTTATACATTTTCAAAGTTAGTTCAAAATGAGAAAGAAATGTCGATTATGTCTATCAGTAGTAATCATAGTGGTGAATTTTAGAATAGAAAATTCATTAAGTTTTGTGACGAGAAAGGAATTCACCATAGTTTCTCATCCCCTAGAACTCCTCAACAAAATGGAGTTGTGGAAAGAAAGAATTGGACAATTCAAGAAATGGCAAGAACCATGTTGATTGAAAGTAAATTATCGAAAAGATTTTGGGGAGAAGCAATGAGTACAGCTTGCCATGTGCTAAACAGGCTTACCATAAGAGCAATATTAAAGAAAACCCCATATGAGTTTGGGAAAGGAAGAAAACCAAATATCTCATATTTTTATTCCTTTGGATGCTCATGCTATGTGCTAAACAATGGGAAAGATAACCTTAGAAAGTTTGATCCAAAAAGTGATGAAACTATCTTCCTCAATTACTCTTCCAAAAATAAAGTGATCAGAGTATACATTAAGAAAACATAGGTTGTAGAAGAGTCTATACACATTAAATTTGATGAAGCAAATGTTCTTGAGAAAGGAGTATGTTAGTGATACAGATGAAACTGCAACAAATGTGAAAAAGCTCAAATTGATGAATCAAGAAGATGGCACAAACTGTGAAGACATACAAAATTCAGAAGATGAAGAGAAGGTAAGTACAAGTAATGTTCCTTATCAACCTCCAACTAATTGAGATTTATTAGGGCTCATCCTAAAAAATAAATCATAGGTAATGTCTATGATGGTATCAAAAAAGGAAGTTTATGCAAAATGTCTATGATCATTATGCTTTCATTTCTACAATTGAACCAACTAGTATTAATCAAGCTTTAAATGATGAGATTGGATCATTGTAATGCAAGAAGAGCTTAACCAGTTTGAAAGGAACGAAGTATGGGAGTTAGTTCCAAAACCAAAAAACATTGATATAATTAGAACTAAATGGGTATTCAAAAACAAATCAGATGAGAGTGGATTAGTTGTAAGAAACAAAGCATGATTAGTTGCTAAGGGAGAGAATAGACTTGAAGAATCATATACCCCCTATAGCTAGATTAGAAGTCATTAGAATGCTACTTGCTTTTGCATCCTATAGGAACTTTAAGTTATTTCAAATGGATATAAAGAGTAAATTTCTAAATAGATATTTAAGTGAGGAAGTGTATGTAAACCAACCCCCTGGTTAAAAAAAATGGTGATCAACTTGATCATGTCTATAAGCTCACCAAAGCATTATATAGTTTGAGACAAGTTCCAAGAGCATGGTATGAACAGCTAAGCAAATTCTTAAGTAAATCCAAGAGAGAAAAAGTTAATACTACCTTGTTTATCAAAAATATTGACAAGGATATTTTAATAATTCAAATTTATGTGGACGATATTATATTTGGAGATACTAATAAGGATCTCTATCTAGACTTTTTAGAGATCATGTAGGTTGAATTTGAAATGAGTACGATGGGAGAATTGAACTACTTTCTTGGATTGCAAATCAAGTAAAAAGATGATGGAAACTACATTTGTGAATCCAAATATACTGAAGAGATGGTGAAGAAGTTCAAAATGAAAGAAGTTAAGGCAGTAAGAACTTTAATGAGCACATCAACCAAGCTGGACAAAGACAAAAAGGGTAAACTTATAGATCAAAAATAATATCGAAGTATGATTGGATCTCTTCTTTACCTTACTACATCTTGACCAGATATTCTCTTTAGTGTATGCTTATGTGCTAGATTTCAGTCTAGTCCTTGAGAGTCTCATCTTATTGCAATAAAATAAATTTAAGTATCTAGTTGACACACCAAATCTAGGACTCTATTATCCTAAGGAAACTAATTTTGAACTTATTGGATATTCAGATGCTGACTTTGGAGGATACAAAGTTGATAGAAGGAACCCATCAATTTCTAGGAAATAATATAGTATCGTGGTTCTCTAGGAAACATACTAGTGTTGCTATTTCCACAACAAAAGCAGAATATATAGCAACTAGAAGTTATTGCACTCAATCCCTATGGATGAAACAACAACTTCTCAACTATGGATTAAACTATAGAGACATATCCATCAAACGTGACAAAACTAGTGTCATATGCTTCATAAAGAACCCTATTCAACATTCAAGAACCAAGCATATAGAAATTAGGCACCACTTCATTAGAGATCATGTAGAAAAATATAATATATGTCTAGAATATGTGCTCACAAATGCTCAACTTGCTAACATTTTTACTAAGCCACTGCCATTAGACACCTTCTGCAACATCAAAGGAGAATTAGGCATGACTAATGTGATCATCTAAGAATGAAATCTTTAATATTTTTATGCCTAAAATTGCAATATGCCTTCGTAGGACTAGACTTTGTCTTAGACAAAGTCAGTTACTTCTATACAGTGCTCTCTTCTCACTTTGTTTGAACCTTGTTTTTTGAGGCCGAGTATACCTCATGTTCTTGCCAATGCTATCGTTATCACATTGGACTCTACTTTAAGCATGAGTTATTCTCTCTTTCAAAAAAGATCATATCAACTACCTTGTATAGTCTCGACATCCAATCTATTTTAACCCCTGAATTGCAATCCTTCTCTGCACCATAAAGATGAAGCTCCTCAGAGAAGAATACGTTGGAAGCAAGCATAACGAGAAGATAAGTATATGGTGGGGACTGAAGAATCAACTATTGCTTCTTTAGTTGCTTCCCTAGAGGGATGATAATGCTTCTGTTTATACCTATTTTATAGAAGCATTCTCTTCAAACTTTGGCTTTGTAGACATTATTCTTCACTTTCATCACTGCCAGATAACCTTGATTCACATATTACCATCATCTTGGGTATTTGAAGAGGAAGGGAATGAAATAAACAAGTATAATACATCCATCTCCAACTCCTCATCTTCCCATCCACCACCCAAAATTTTGCAAAATATTTTTACTGCATACATTCAGGGGGAGATTCTTTATTATGGGATAATTTTTCATCAAGTTTTGCCATCATCCAAAAGGGAGAGACTTTTAGAATAAATGCATGATTTTAATGACAAACAAAACTTGATTAAAGATTATGTCCTAATGGTTGTTGCCAAGTTTTTAGTATGCAGAATCAAATTGCAAATCTCATGGACAAATGAACACAAAGGAGATATTCCAAGATGTTAATCTGTCTGATGGAAAAGATATGGACTAATGCAGGAGCAAAAGATGAAGTAACGTTGTAGACAAATCTCAAATAAAAAGGAATGAACCAAGCTTCCATTCATCTATCAAAGTGGAGATTGTATCTGATGAATGGAAAACAGAGTGCAAAGCAGCAGACTTCATCTATCATAAGTGAGCTAATTATCCTTTGTTATAATAGACAAGGTGGTAAAGTGAAGGTTGTCTGCAGAAAAGAGAAGATCATTTGGTGGAGCAATGGTGTTTGTCTATACAACTAAGCTCATCTACTATCTACAAGAAACAACCCAATAGACAAAGTAGTGAAGAAAATTTTCTATACCTCAATGATTAGTCTATTACTTATAATAGACGACCCATCAGACGAAGCAATCAAGAAAATCCATCTGCACTCCAACAGTCCATCTATTACTTACAACAAAAAACTCAATAGATGAAGTGCTGAAGAAGCAAGTCATCCGTGCTTCTATAGTTCAACAGACAATCCACAAGACAAAGCACTAAAAAAGATAATTTATCTACAATCTGTCTGCTACTTACAATAGACAACCCAATAGATGATGTGATGAAATGACAGCTCCATGATTCGTCTGCTACTTACGAAGGACAAACTAAAAGACAAAAGAACTTTGCCTGATGAACAACTGGATAAATACTTTGTCTATCATAAGTAAAAGATGAACAACAAGCAAACCAAAATGTGGGTCTCTATTCAGCATTAACGACGTCCTTTCCATATTGATGGCAATACCTCGACCAAAGCTTGTTAAGATTTTAAAAATCATCTTCTCCAATGTCAGCACTATAGGCATTTTAGCAGAAGTTAGAAAATTCAAGAATGCTGATTAGAATAGTCTTCTGTTGTTAATGGAGTTCACCCACTACCAACGACTAGAATTCAAAGTACCTTAAATGAAACATCATTGGACCAGAAAGAAGTAACCAAGTATCAAGGAAGTTATTCAAAAATTCTCTTGAGAGCATTTACTGATTTAAGCCAAAACCTTCTACTATCTTTCAAGAGTCAAGAGCCTTGCATTGAAACCTTCCTCAACTTGTTTTGAAGGCTCCTTACCATCTTTTAGGGAGATAATTTACTTCCGCATTCAAATTTTAGAAACCTTCCCTTGTGCTTATTGAGAAGAACTTGTGCTTCAACTTTTGATATTCATTCATTGTAAATTCCTTGAGCTAGTGGTTGGTACTAGACTCAAGACTCAAGAAGAGTTATGACTATCTGAGTGCAGACAAGAGCTATTTTTTACACCCCTTAGATTTCGAATCTAGAAGAGTGCTGGGAGCATTGTGATCATGCCTCCTAGAGCTAGAATCTAGAAGAGTGCTAGGAGCACTATGTTTATGCCCCCTAGAGCTAGAATCTAGAAGAGTGATGGGAGCACTATTGTATTTCTACTATTTGGAATAGTGGAACCCAAGAAACTAAGAGGAAAGTGTTCTTGAAAGAGTGGAGTAGAGTGTTTACTTGAACCACTATAAAAATCCTTGTATCTGATTTATTTGTATATTAGTTGATTAAGTGATTGATTGCTAGAGGGATGATTAATCCTAACAGGATTGATTGATAATTTTTTTAAGTCCCCAATTTACACTTACCCTCTTGGGTTTTTGCCTAATCTTCGAGACCAACAAAATCTACCATCAATGAACTCGAGCAGGTCAAGGCAAAAAACAAAGTCCTGAGAAAAACCTTAACCTCCACCTTATTGAAATTAAAACCAATGAGAAAAAGTGGACTTCAACAAAGGAAACAGAATAATCATTCTAGAAGAAAACATAAGACCAAATAGAACTTGATTTGGGTTCCTAAAAATGTTGTCATACAATCTCTAAATATCAACTTAGTGGCACAAAGGAAGTCATGAGTACCAAAGTATGCTACCACTAACCCACCTAGACTCATTCCCAAATGGTTGCCAAAGAACATAGCATAATGTTTCAATGCAGATGTGCTTGATTACCATAAGATGTTGCATATCATATACCAATCATGGTTGCTCAACACATAAAGACAAAGGGTAGGGAATTGGATACATATTTGATCTCTGAGCATCATTTATAAATAACATTTGATCATTATGTAATGCTTTCAATTATGTGTCTAAATATCATATCCATATGAATATGCTAGTGATTCATCTCATATTTATTCTCAAATGATTTGTGCTAATAGGAATGAAATTAATCATTGAGATTATTATAGTCCTAAGGCAGAAGTTAAGCCTGTTTGGGAAATCTCATGGTTTAAGATCCCAAATTGGAATTCCAATACTTATCAGATCTTCTATAATAATCATTTTGATTAAATTTCATGGTTAGAATATCTCAAATGATGCCTTAGACATTTTGCTAGTCTTTTAGATGTTTTCCGCATTTCATATTTTGGGTCTAAAGCTAAACGTCTATTGTTTGAAGTTAAAATTTTGGACTATATGAAATTTTGACCTGTTGTCCAAAACCTCTTTCTCCATCCAAAATGTCTAAAACTCTAAAACAGTGTGAAAAAACCCTTTAATAGTCCCATTTTAGATTGAGCATCACTATTACTCTTTGTTTCTAGAATCTCTCTTCGGAAGAAGGCGATTCATGTTATCGTTCCGTTCCAACCATTTTCTTTCCTCTTGAATCTCCTATGTTGCATTTCCATCTCAAAATCTCTCTCTCTCTCTCTCTCTGCTTTGAAGAATCCTCAAATCCATTTTCTCTCTCTCCAATTCAAAATCCCCTTTCACACCCTAAACCTCCAGAGTTGCAAAATGGTCAGTTTGAACGAGGCAGAAATGTCATTGGTGATTGTATCCGCCGAGACCAGGAGAAGAAGAGAAGGAGAAGAAATAATGGAAGCTTTGCCATCTCAAAGAAGAAGATTGGATAGAGATGATGTATTTGAGGTAATATTTAGAAATGTTGAATCTGCTTACAATGATTTCTTAGATGTATATGATAAGCAAAAGGTAGTAAAAGGAAAAGCTTTCAATTTCAATACTTTGGAGAAACCAAATGAATATGGATGTTTGTAGGTGGATTGAGTTCCAAGGATGGAAGGATTTGATGAGTACCAAGGACAAATCTTACTCAAGAAAGGTGAAAATTCTATTTTTCAATTATGATTCCAAAACAAAGAAATTGTGGATAGGAGATAAAGAGATTGACTTATCTCCTAAGAGTATAAGGAAGTGTTTAAATCTCCCTGTGGTTGAGAGACAAGGAGTTGAGTGGCTTGCAAATAGAACTAATTATTTTTAAAACTAGTAGGTGAAGAAATTGGAGGCAAGGAGAACATTCTACACCCTAGCTATCTGGATTTAAATCTTAAGCAAGCCCACATTCTCCTCATCAATAATATTTACCCAAAAATTGGCAAAAGAGACAAAAATATCAAAGAGAGATGCTAAAATGCTTTAGGCATTGAAGAATAAGAAGAAACTGAATTTGGCCAAGACAATCTCAGAACATTTGTACCAAGTCAAGACCACAAAAAGGTTCCCTCTTCCTTATGGAATGATTTTAACAAAATTCCTAAGGAGAGTATGGTTCAATCTATCAAATGAAGAAGGAAAAGATTTTAAGAATATAGATGAAATAAATTAAGTTACAATAAAAAAGATGGGCCTGTTTGAAACCTTAAATGAATGAATTTTAGAAAAGCCAAGGAAGTCCAAGCCATCTAAGAGAGTAAGAGATGGAAGAGTAGAAAAAGAAGAATAAAGAAGACTAAGGGAGATGAAATAATTGTCCCCTCAGCTAGAGAAGAAGAAGAGACAAGTAGAGCAAAAGAACCCATTCTTCCTGTCGAAGAAGAAGAAATAAGGGAAGAAAATGTCAAAATTGTAGAAGAATCTGCAAGAGCAGAAGAAATAAGATAAGAAGAAATCTCAAGAGAAGAGGAAAATAAGAAGATAAGATGTACATATAAGAGAAGAAAGTGAAATGATAAAAGAAGTTTCTGCAGCAATAGCAACAATTCCATCTTCACCCACAAAATCCCATTTTTCCCCACCAACTCATTCAATCCTTCAAAGCCTTGAGGTCATGCTCACTAGGATAGAAATCTCCATCAACCTTTGGATGGACAAGATTGAGGAATCAATGAATCAAAAACTTGATACATTGATCTCCTTGGTTGAGTCTATTAGAGCTCAATCCAAACCAACCCAAACCTCCTTTCCATCCTCTCCTATTCATGATCCTAGAACTGCCTCACTCATTAGGTCCACTCATTCTTCAACCTCACGTCCTTTTCCTGTTCCTCTTTTTCTTCACTTCACATCTCATGCATCTCCACTTCTGGCCTCTCCAGGTCTTGCCATTTCATCATATCAGTCACCTTAATCCTCTCCTCAATCTTCCTCATCTATTCATTCATCTTGTTCCTCCTCATTCGATTCAATTTCTGCCTTCTCTAAATCAGATATTCCATTTGTTGAACTTCTCTATGTTAGGTCTGAAAAATCCACTACTAAGAAATCTTCTCAACCATCTCAACCAACACCACCTTCTCCACCTCCACAACCTACCACTCAATCAGTCTCCTTCACTCTTGTTCAAATTCCATAGTCATCTCCTTCTCGTAGTTATTCATCTCCTCCTCCCCTCCCATCCACACAATCTACCATTCCTCCACCTCAATTTTCTCAATCTCCTCTTCCTCCATCTAAAAGCATCATCATTCCAAAGTGCTTCACTCCTAAATCTAATAAATCTTACCTTTTTCCTCCCATGTTAGTAGTTCCTATTGAAACTTTTCTCACTCAGTCATCCTAACATCCAGGTCTTAGGATATTTCCCAAGAAAATAAGAATGACAATTGAGGAAATTGAAGGTATAAAGGATGTAAACAAAAACATAGCATTTGTTCTTCCTTTTTCAGATTTTGAAGATCCTACTTTTATTGCTCTCAACATCACCATCATGAAGGAACCCTTTCCAAAAGATTTCAAGCCTAAACATCCCCCAAATATCGAAAAGTATCTAAACAAATATCTAAAGAGGCACAAACTACCTTTTTCATCTAAACTAGGTTGTTCTTCTAACCAAAATGATCTTGTCTCCACTAAGACAGATAAACTATCACTCAATTTTGATGAGATTTTGAACACATCTAATCCTAATTTCCTCTATCTTCCAAAAGATGTGTATCTACAATGTAGGAATATGTATTTGGATGCTTATTGCTCAGGTTTACCCTCTCCTTCCCAGAGTTTGATAATCCAAAATATAGGGAAAAACTGAGAATTGTTGTTCCTCCTGGAGATATTCAATCTGCCAAACCTCCTTCTAAATCTAAGCCCCAAACCCCCATTGCTTTTCCTTCCACCACTTCTCATCTTCTATTGCTCCATCTAAGCCTCCTTTTAAATCCTAACCTCCTCCTCCCAAACCCAAGCCAGTATCTTCATTCAAACTTCCTTCATCCAAATCCATACCTCCTATTCCTAAACTTCCTAGTAAGACCAAAACTCCTTTATACAGGCCTCTCCCACCTCCTCCTATCTTCTTAGACTAAGAGGTGTATCTTTGCAGGGTTGCTACAAACAATATAACACTTCAAGAAAACCAACTTTTAGATTCCCCTTAGTTGCTCAATCCCGACTACATGGCTCATCTTAAAATCATTCCTCCTCTCATTCCCCCTACAACCATACCCATTCAGTCCGCCACTACCCAATCCATTCTATCAACCATAATTACAATTGAAACACCCTCTTAAGTACCTTTCAAAAGACCAAAGGTGTTTGTTTCGAAGAAGTCCAAACCAAAGTCTACAAAATGACTACTGCTTTTTTTGTTGTCTTTTTCTCTGTGTCCAATTTTTTTTTGCAAGAAACATTATTTCAATCTATAAATAAATTTTACTTCTCTTTGTATCATTGATGATTATATTTATACATTGTATACCTCATTCATTCATCAATGAGATACAAGTTTTCATTGCACATTCTATAGTTCATTCAATGATTTTTATCTAATGTTTGAATGTTGCCCATGACATGGATATGCTTTTTGCGTTTGATTATTTTCAACCTCTTGTCAATGTTATTGCTATCTGCCATCTTTTATACCTTTTTGTTATGACAAAAAGGAGTAGAAGTAGTAGAAATAGTAGAGTTAGAGTGAAAAATAATGCATTCATTTAGGAGGAGTTATTAGAAAATTTTGATAGACATGCACTTAGTCAAGGGAGCTATGTAACAACCATGTGTGTTTTGTAATGAATGAAATATTTCTGTTCAGTTCCCATATAAGCTTATGATTATTACATGTTTTATCTATTTGAAAGGTAATTCATTCAAATATTTTGTGATCATAAAAAAGGGGAGACTATGGAACCAAACCTCCTTTGCCTAGTTTGATTTTGATAATGATATAATTAACCAGCTAAGTTTTGATGATGAACAAAAGCATATGAGTGAATGGATAAGCTACTGACTATTGTTTTCCAATGTGTGTAGTAGTAATAAATGATATAAATAGGAAGATAACTTAAATAAGATGGAAAGTGCAATAAAGAAAATATCAGAGACAAGATGCAACAATAATCAAAGGCAAAGAATGTAAATGCTCAAAAGAGAAAGAATAACACTAGAATTTTGAAAAAAATTTAATGAAAAGAGACCTAACTGAGATCATGAAGAATAGAGCCAAGATGTAAGGAAACTCAGTTAGTCTAAAGAATGTCAGCTAAAGATACATGATCAGTGTTTGAAACATTTTTCACTAGAATGATTCAGATGCAACGACCAACCATTCAAGGATAAACTTTTAGTTGAAGGATGTATTTGGCATCAATCAAGCTCGAAAGACACTTCAAACACATTTTAGGATGCTATTGAAGCATATCAAATGGATGCCGAAGTTTAGATGCAAACGTGGCTTCAAAACATACTTTAGACAGTGCAACTTAGTTCAAACAAAGTGAAGTAGAGTTCTAGACATAAACAAGCTTAAGATAGAAGCAGAACCAAGTTCGAACACTGCTAATATATGAAGCCAATATGCAGAAAGATTGATGTCAATTTTGGATGATAAGAACATATCTCGGATGAAGTCTACAACGCATCTCTCTGTCCGAAGAAGAAGATCCATCCCAAGCTTGAAACAATTCCAAGGCAGGTTTGGACAAACCAAGATTTTATTTTGGATAATGCCAAAAGTTGAAGCTCGGACACATGGCTAAGTATCTCTCATCACTTCAGTAAGTCCAAGATTTCACTTATTTTAGATGAAGCAAAGGATTTCGGATGAAGCCCGTCCAAAATGTTCACATGAAATCTACAATTAATTCAAAGTTAATATTCCAAAAAAAGAAAAATTGTGGATGACTTCAGTCAATGAGAGTTTTAGCTGAAGCACCCTTCTCCCATCACGGACGTGCATATTCCAACATACTCATTCCAAACGGTGTGAAGCCAAGAGATTGTTGCAACAGTCAAAAAATCTTTGGATTCGCTTGCATTTAATGGATGTCGTAGTCTCCAATGGGAAGATTTCAAAACCAAATATAAATTGAGAAGTAAGAGATCATCCAAAAAAATAGCAATTAAAGCCAATTAATTAAGAAAAGAGCTTTAATAGAGCATTTGTATCTACCCAAGTTTTCTTCCAAGATTTCACAACTCCAACGTGCTTATTGCGGATTTGCGCTCAAAGTTCTATCAACTTCAACCTTCTAGAGTTTAATTTCATCAAGCTTAATTATTTTATTCATTTACTAATTTTGCATTTATTATTTGTACAAATCAGCCTAAATAGAGGCATTCACCTATATAAGTTTTCTTTTCATTTGTTTGGTTCAGTAAGTAGTGAGACTTACTTAAGTTTATTGGTGAACTTGGGGAAACCAACCTTTTGTAGTGGTACCAAGTTGGACCGAACCATTATAAAATTATCTTTATTTGCATGCTGCTTGATTTATTTATTTTATTTTCAACACTTTATTTTAATTTGGCCATATATTTTCAAAAGCTCAATTCCCCCCCCCCCCTGCTTGAGCTACCTATTGAATTCCAAGAGTATAAAAAGAAGATTCAAATCCCTAGAAGAGTAGTAGTTGAGTGAATTAAAAATGAGCATTTATAAAGCATTCAAGTTTTTTTCCAAAGTCTCAACTCCATCTATGCTGAACTCTAAAAAAATCAAGTGTCTAAGGGTGATGCATGATTCCTTTCATTTTATTCTAGCATCGCTACTTTAATTTGGTCAAAATTTTTAGAAGCTCAATTTCATCTTATTATAGCATCATTACTAAAGTAAATTAGAAATACTTAGTCACTAAACATAGAAACTTTTACGTCAAAATGTTAAGAAGAACACATAGCACAACATCTATTTCTTCAATCTCATCTTCAACAATCAATAGTGAAACCCTTAATCTTAATGATTTATCAATTGATCTTAAAAATTGGAAAATTCTCAAAGTTTCTCATAATAAAATATGGAAAAAGAAAGGAACTTTCAATTTAAAAATAAGTTACATAATCAAAACAAAAGAAAAGACTCACTCTTTCTTCCCTTTAAATAATCATGCAATTAATCTCAAAATCTTTATTATAAGAACGAAGAAAGAAATACCCTTACTTGCACTTTGGATTAGTATAAGTAGCGGTAAAACCTTTAATCAGAGAAGGATTGAATATCTCAACCCTTCTATGTCTAAGAGACACAAGACACGTGGACTTTGAAGCCTCTCTATTAGGAATAATACAAGTAGGTCTTCATGATGGACTAGTCTATTTTGATTGTTTTCCAAATTTTACAATCTCTGCTAATGATCCTAATGCATTAGATGCATTAATAATAAATTTTTGACTATATAAATATAATATGAAACTAGGATCTATACCTATCGCATTGGTTTCAGAATTTACTATAAAGCAATGACTATGGTTTTAGATGCTAAAGCTCTTCATCAATCCAAACCAGGAGAAACTATTCTCTTCACATTGATCCAACAAAATCTAAAATAAGAATTCCAAAAATAATTAAATCGTTCAAAATTTACTCTTCCACCATCCTAGAAACTAACTGTTGTCACTACTCCAAAATTAATTCAAAATTCTCAAATGGAAACCATTATTAAACTCTAAGAAGGAGATGTTGAGATTATTCCCTAAAGGAATTCAATCTCTAAACCTATAATCACTGAACCTTCTGAAAGGTCATTCAGAAGTTTCAAAAGTTTAGAATTTCTTGAATATAAACCCCAAAATTAAAGGGAATAAAAATCAAAGGAACTTCTTCCCAGCCATATTATGAGAATCAGCCCACTAGTTCAATTCTGAGACATGGTCAAGTCTCCGTTGGAGAGCCTCATAGCTTCAAGATGAGAAGTGAGATTCCATCTCAAATCCCTCCTATTGAACCAGATGATCATTCTCAAAATATGTCTCCAACAAATTCCCAAATATAAGATTCATTAAATGTAATCACCATTGATGAATCTAATAAAAAATTCTCAATCAATAAAAAGCTATTAAATTAAGAATTTTATGCTAAGCATAACAAAAAGAAAAGAAAAATTTACTTTGACTTATACAAAAACAAAAGAAACTCAACAAATTAAACATCAAATATTTTGGATGGATGAAGCATAATCAAAGACAAATTTAGTTTTTTGAATGGTTTGAAAAATTCCATAATCCAACTGTTAAGCCTATTTGGAAATCTGGAGATAAAATCCTTAAGCAATCAAAATTTCCTCCAGAAGATAAAATATATATAACAGTAAAAGATAAAATAGTTACTGGTTCCCCTTACAAACATCATCCAGACACTTCAGCTCCTCCTAATGGAGAAGACATCAGAAAAATCCATGAACAATTAAATTCTACGAACAAAACATTAACATTAATCCTAAAAGAATCTATAAAAACCAAAACAGATAAACCAATCTTTAAACCACATGAAATTTCAAAAAATATTCATAAAAAACTATAACAAAGAGAAGAAGAAATTGGACAATGGATTGAAAGCCAATCCACTCCCCAAACTTCAAGAATTGGACAACAAAACCTTCAAGCTAGAGAAGGGAGTAGTACTCCTATAGCTCCATTTAAAATAAATCAAACTATTCATGTCATGTCCCAACAAAATTCATCATCATCTGATGAGTCTACATCAATAGTCTCATTTAAACAGTTTCATAAGATAAATAAGCTATTCTTTAAACAATGACAACCTCAACAAAAATATGAACTAAAACCATATTATCCAAGGCTTTTAGCTCCTAATCTTCTGCACAAAAAAAGAAACCAATTCCTGTAATCTCAATATAATGGAAACACCATCTATGAATGGAATATAGATGGTAAAAATGAAAAACAACTCATTAATATGTTACAAGAAATCACAATGGTTAGTACTACTTACTCAACTAGAGCAAATTATACTGATCATGAACTTATCAACCTTCTTGTTATTAGGTTCACTGGTACTCTTAAAGGATGGTGGGATAATGAACTCATTGTCAAACAAAAATCATTTCCTAAATTCCTATAAAAAAGACTCTAAAGGAGAATTAATCTTAGATGAAGATGGAAAACCTCAACAAAATGCTCTTACAACCCTAATCTTTACAATTGCTAAATATATTATTGGATCAACCAATAAACTTGAAGAAAATAATTCAAAAATCTTACAAAATCTAAAATGTCAAAGACTGTCAAAATTTCACTATTAAAAACATACATTCTTATCTCGTGTAATGCAAAGATCTGATTGTAATCAAATCTACTAGAAAGAAAAATTCATCCTTAATCTTCCTCCTTACTTTGCAAATAAAGTACACGAAAGAATAAAAGATCAAAATCAAGGAATAATCCCATATGATAATCTCACTTATGAAGACTTAATCTCTATGGCCAATGACATAGGATTAACTTCCTTTAATGATTTTAAAAAAAAAGGAACAAGCTAAAATTGAATCTAAATATTCAAAATATTAAATTGGATCATTCTGTGAACAATTTGGTTTTTAATGCTCAATAACAAAACATAAAAAACACAAGCATAGATCATCTAAAAAATAATTCCATAAAGAATTTAATAAATATAAAAAATATCATAAAAAATACAATGTCAATAAAAGATCATCCAAATCATATAAAAATATAAAAAATCAACCACTACATGTATCAAGTGTGGTAAGACTAGATATTATTCAAATAAATGCCCAGAAAGTTTTAAGCAAAAGGAAAAACTCAAAAAGAAAATAAATTAAATTCAAATAAATGATAATGATATATAACAATCTTTAAAATCTCAATTAATGAAAATATTAATTGAAATAGAACCAGAATCTTCTTCATCCCAAATAGGATCATCAACAGACTCTGAAAGAGAAATTAATCCTATTGAATCTGACGATGAATCTTCAGATTCTTCATATCACATTTGTATGATAACTAAAGAGCAACAAGATCTTCTTGATTTCACATCAGAAATTGAAGATCCTAACCTAAAGTTATCATACTTTAACAAAATAACACCTATGTTAAAAATCTCATCTCCTGAATCAAAAATACCAAAGCCAAATAATAAGTATGATCTAAAAGACATATTAAAACCTCTAAAAAAATCAAAAGAAATAACAACCCATAATCTTCAAAAACAAATCAATGATCTAAAGGAAGAAATATCTTCTATGAAAAAAGAACTTTTCTCACTTAAGCAAAACAATCAAATCACTCCTACAAAAGAATTAGACTTAGAGTCAGAAGATGACAATTGCTCTGAGAACTCTGATAATGGACAATCCTCTAGATCAAAACATTACATAAATAAAGTCACCCAAGTAAAAGTTCAAAAGTAGTATATTGATATCCACTTAAAAATCGCTAACTATTTCCATCTTAAAACCATAGCCTTAGTAGACACAAGTGCAGATTCAAACTGCATCCAGGAAGGACTGATTCCAATAGCCTATTAGGAACCTACTAAAAATCTCTTAAAGGAGTAGGAGGACAACCACTCTCTATCTAATACAAATTATCTGAAGTCGAATGCTTATTTAACATTCTCACAGTCAACACTCCTTTCATCCTAGTTAAAAATCTTCATAATGAAGTAATCTTAATCTTAAGAACCCCATTCATTAAACAAATCAAACCTTTCATGGTTGTTGATGAGGGTATAACCTTCACCACCTTTACGATATCAATCACCCTAAAATTCATTGAAAAGCCAAAATATAAAACAATTAGAGAAACATCATTCTTGAATCTTTTAATTAATAAAGAAAAATATCTAAATTATTTAAAAAAATAATTTAGAAACTAAAAGACTAGAGGAACAACTCCACCAACTGAAAATTAAAAACAAAATAAAGTACTATGAGACCAAATTTCTTGATCTTGTATGCACAAAAATTCCACATGCATTTTGGAATCACAAACAACATGTCGTAAGTCTCCCATACAAGGAAGCCTTTAGTGAAGCTGAAATTCCCACTAAAGCTCGACCCATCTAGATAAATCATGAACTTTTGGTTCACTACCAAAAGGAAATCACAGACCTTAAATAGAAAGGTCTAATATATGATTCAAAATCTCCCTATTCTTGTACAGCATTCTATGTCCAGAAAGCTTCTAAAATAGAACAAGGTGTTCCAAGGCTAGTAATAAACTATAAGTCACTGAATCAATCCTTAAAATGGATAAGAAAGCCAATTCCAAATAAAAGAAATCTTCTGCATTGGCTCACTGGTGCTAAAATATTCTCCAAATTTGATATGAAACCTGGATTCTAGTAGGTTCAGATTTCAGAAAAGGATAGGTATAAAACTGCATTTACAGTTCCATTTGGCCAATACAAATGTAATGTAATGTTGTTAGGTCTTAAGAATGCTCTCACTGAATACCAGAAAATCAATAACGACATTCTTAACAAATACATGTCTTTTTCTATTATCTATATTGATGATGTTTTAATATTTAGTAAATCTCTTGATGAACACTTTAAACATTTTAACTCCATCTTGTGGCAGTTTGTTCGAAATGGATTAGCTATATCAAAAACCAAGTATTTTCTTTGTCAACAAAAAGTAAGATTTCCAAGTCATGAAATCTATAACAATACACTTAAAATAATCCAAAGAAGTTTGAAATTTATAGAAAAATTCCCAGATAAGATTACAGGTAAGAATCTACTTCAAAGGTTCTTAGGAGCTTTGAATTATGTCTTTGATTCTTATAAACTTATAAAAATCTTAGCTAAGCCTCTCTACAAAAGACTAAGAAAGGATTTTGTTCTTTGGACCAAAGAGCATACAACTATTATCTAAATAATCAAATGCAAAGTTAAGAGGCTCTGCCACTCTTACATATTGCAGATCCAAACCTCTCAAAAATTATAGAAACTGATGCTTCTAATATAAGCTATGGAGGTATCCTCAAACAAAAAAGTAAAAATGGCCAAGAAGAACTCATCCAATATCATTCTAGAGCTTAGAATGACACCCAGATCAAATACTCAATCATTCGAAAGGAAGTTTTGAGCATCATCAAATGCATTCATAAATTTTAATTTGATTTATTAAATCAACAATTTTTACTTCATATTGATTTCCAATCTACAAAAAGTATTTTAGAAAAAGATGTTAAAAATTTTGCAGCTAATCAGATTTTTGCTAGATGGTAAGCTTTACTTTCAATTTTTGATTTCAAAATCAAATTTATTTCAGGAAAATTAAATATTCTTGCTGATTTTCTCACTCATGAATTTCTGAA
The DNA here is from genome assembly GCA_036873735.1 of Pouteria campechiana. Classification (NCBI taxonomy): domain Eukaryota; kingdom Viridiplantae; phylum Streptophyta; class Magnoliopsida; order Ericales; family Sapotaceae; genus Pouteria; species Pouteria campechiana. Next base: position 23,894 of record JAYJMB010002380.1, read on the forward strand.
GGGTTTTTCCAAAAAATGAAGCCATCAAAACCCAAAAAACCCTCAAATAAGGTCCAAGATGTAGAGGATTATGAGATGCCTTTAACATCTCAAAACCAATCTATGCCTCAGATCCACTCTTTGGCCAAAACAATCTCTCTTTCATCACCCCCTTGGGTTTCCATGGTCGAGTCAGGTAAGCAGGAAGCCCAATCTCAAAAAGAGGCTCAAAAGCCCATAGCCTCTTCTTCTTCCTCTCAAGCTACCCAAATGAGTGAATCCACAATCATAGAGCTTGTTAATCTCAACCCACAACTCAAAAAAACTGAGCCTATCAAATCCTTAATTGGAAAATTCAAAGGCAAAGCATAATGTAAGCCTTTGTCAATCAAACCTATTACTCCATCCGAGCTTTTATCATCTAAACTAAACAAAATCGTATCGGGTAACATCTCAAAGGAAGAAGTTTCATCCCTTACTATCCTTAGCCAAAGTAGAACATCGGTAAAATCTAACTATTTTACCAAAGAACATGAAATCCAACCAATTGTCCTATTGGAACTAGAGTTTGATTCCTCTTTGGATCCAAATATTATGGCAACATCAATCTTTCTGGAATCACATTAGAATCCACCATCAGACATCTTAAAAAATCAAAAGTTTTATGAATTTATCTTGGTGGATACCAAATCTGTTTAAATTAAACATTACTCCAATAAAGATGATACTAGTGTAATTGCTTATTCGACCTGTAAAATTTCCAAAATCATGACTCCTACCAAGTTTGCCAAGATTTCAAAAATCAAAAAATTTCAATCCTCCTATCTATACCTATTAGGATTACCAACAGGCATGGTATAGGATGTTTTATTTTCAAAATCTAACTCACAATCATTCATGGATGATCTTTTTCAAAAAAGATACCAAATTCTCCCTTCCTCTCTTGTTTGAAAAATGATGGGAAAAATATTGGCACCATCCATGAAATCTTCCTCAATCCTTGGCTGAAGAGTTTAACTACTTCATTTCTAAGTTTTCTCCAAAGCCATATGAACTTGTCTTCCAAAAGATTTGCATTTTTTGAATGAAATTTGGACTTGCATGGATTTGCAAATGGGAATTCTGATTCCAAGCAAATCAGAAACCCTTTCCAACATCTCTCACTAGGGTTTTCTAAGTCAAGTGGTGGGACACGTATAATGCCTCTGCGGCATATCTTAACAATGTTAAAAAATTCCTCAATCAAGCTCCTTCTGAGAAAAGTAATCTTGTGTTGAAGAAGCTAAGGAGAAAATCCATTTGCCTCTCAAAATACTGCCATCCAAAGTCACCTATGAATGGTAAAATCTCCTGAGGACGTCATGAGGGTTCTTTCTCAAATCCAATGGGAGTTATCTCCAGCTCCTTCAACCCAGCATGTCTCTCCAACTGAGTCAAAGACTGAGTCAGAAGCATCCACAGAAGACTTCACCTAGGAAAATGAAGACACTCTCGGACTCACTGAGTCCCAAAATTATGTTCTGTTGGAACACGATTCTTAGGATCCACTTTGGATCCCCATCTCATCATTGGTCGATGGACCGACACACTTTCCATGTGTCGCAATGCGTGGTCTCCTGCACCGAAAGAACTTTTGGCATCTTTTGGAAGAATTAACTTTTTGGTGGAAAAGCAACCACTTTGTCAAAAGGTCTATAGTAACCTGTTTGGCATCTTCCCAATCATGGAGCAAATAGTGAAGATTCTGATGCTTCTCAATAATGAAAACATCCAAGGCTCGTCTATATGAAAACCCTCACTTGCTAGAGAAGGCAGAAGACCTCGGAGCCTCTCTTTCTCTTGAGCTAGTGTTTCCTCTCCTCTGTAGATGGAGAAACCCTTGTTTTTCTTTACCCAATCCTTGTAAAATAAACCTCATCACTTGTAATCAATTTTCATTGGAAAACAAAGTCATCTCCTTGAGGTATTTATCTTTGTATTTTTTCTTCAATGACAATCATGGGGTAATCCCCTTTTTCTATGTTCCTTGACTCTTAGTATTTCTACATTTAATTATTTTTATTGCATATTTGTTATCATCACGCTAGGATACTTTTATACTCAGATTAATGTAATGCGGTCTTCCCTCCTTCTGGTATCAGAGCAATAGGATTAATTGTGATGCTAGCATACTTTTATACTCAGATTAATGTAATGCTAGGATACATCTAAAACTCCAAAACCATTCCCTACAAAGATAAAACCCTTTCAGAACATTTGAACTTCCATATCTAAGCTCTAAAACCTTATTTCAGATGAGGTGATTCAAATTATTGCTCATTTCATGTCATTTTATACACTTTCGAATCACCAATATTCCATTCCCATTTCAAGAAAATCCTCTCGCTCTTTTAAAAAACCTTATATAACCCTTGCTTTCTCAAAACCCTAAACCTAGCTATTGCGAATGTCAAGAATGAAGGGAGTGAGCAAGTCATAGGCTCTGCATCAATAGAGTCGAAAAGAAGAAAACGAAGAAGTGAAAGTACGGAAGAAGAGTCTCCCGAGCAGGAAATTGAGAAAAATTGAAGATAATACTCATAAGGTAATGTTCAACAACAAATTGTCTTCCTTTGAGAAATATCAAAAATATTTTGAGAATAAAAAAATAGTTAAAGGAAGAGTCTTTGATTTCAATCTATTTGGAGTAGGACTAAACCTAGAAGTAACTGAGTGGCTAAGGTATCAAGGATGGGAAACGCTCCTGAGTTACCAAAATTTCTGCCATACTAGTCTAGTGCAAGCACTAATCTATAACTACAATGCTAGCACTAAGAAGTCATGGATTGGTAGGGTAGAAGTAAACCTATCCTTAGAGAGAATTAGATTAATATTCAATCTGCGAGAAGTAGAAAAAGATGAGAGAAATTAGCCCTAGTCCAGGGCAAATTTGATTTCAGAGCTGTCCAGGATTGAAATATGGAAGAAGGAGAACTACCTACATGCCAGTCACCTGGACTTAAATCTAAAGTTAGTCCATATCTTAGTTATTAACAACATTCATCTGAAGATAGGGGGCTCAGATCAAATTTCAGAGAAAGAGGCCAAGATTCTTGGGCATTGAAGAACAAGAAAAAAATAGAGTTGGCTCGAGTAATCTTAGACCATCTGTATATGGTAAAGACCAATCAAAGATTCCCACTTCCATATGGGATAGTCCTTTCAAGAATTATAAGAGAAGCTAGAGTGGATATGACTAAAGAAGATGGAGAACCACCCAAGCCAATCGACTCAATTAGGCAAATGACAATAAAAAAATAGGATTCAAGCAAAATATAGAAGGTTGGATTTCTACAAAGCCAAGGAAGGATGAACAAACAAAGAGAATCAGAGCAAAAGAAGAAGGAGAAGAAGAACAAAGAAGAAGAGAAGAATCCATAATAAGAGAAGAAGAAAAAACTACAGTAGCCTCTCCATCCCAAACACAACCATCAAATCACCCCTCTCAACCCATATCCAAACAACCTACCTTCACCCATTCGACCTCCGTCAGCCTACAACAACTCCAAAACCTTCTCCCAAACCAACTAGAGCCCATGTACACTAGGTTAGAAAACTTCAAAACTAATGTATCAGCCCTTCATTTTAGGGTAGACAAAATTGAGTAGTCAGTGCATCACAAGCTAGATGCATTGATCTCCCTGGTTGAGTCTACAAGAACCCGACCTCAACCAACCTAACACACAACCCAATCCTTCCCTACCCATCACCACAAAACCCCATCTCCCATTAGATCCACCCACCCTTCATCCACGCACTCACATTCCCAATCTCACACCAAACTTCACTCTCCTCACCAAACTAACCAACCCTCCAATCCTCCCATTGACATCATAAATTTAGAGAGCCTAATCTCTGAAGAAGCCTCCTCTCTCCACACACAACTTCAAACCCAACCTCAATCAACTACCTCATAGCCCTCCAAACCATCTACACCTCCATCACTCCAAAATCCATGTAGAGCCATCATCCCTTACACCTACAGATAACTTAGGATCCTTCACCTACTTAAACCCCGCATTGCTGCTGGTCTAGATGAATACTTGGACTGGCCAGATTCCTAGGATTCACAAGACATCCCCACAAAATTCATCCCTACTACTCCTTCCACACCTCCTCGTCCTCCTCCTCCAAAGGAAAAAGAAGATAATGTTGATCTACTTATCAGAGTCTATCAACCAATCAAAATGACATATTCTCAATTCAGGGCTAGATTAGAGATCAACACTGCTATCTTTGACATATTGCTTTCTCACAATATCACCATTTCCCCACAAGAGCTTCTCTTTCCACAGCTCTTTGATCCCCAATCCCTCTCCAAAATCCTACTCCTACCTATTCCTCTTCTCACCTCTAGCAACTACTCTCCTCAACTCCTTCCTCATCTAGAAACATTTCTAGATGAATGCTCCCAAACCTTCAACTACTCTCTCCATCCATTACACCTAGGACTAACCCCCCTTCACCTTTAGGACCACACCATTTCACCTATGTCACTAAGGAAGAATTCAATTTCTTCCATCCATCTAACCTCCAAGCCATCTCTAACAACCTTCCTCCTCCCTTCCCTGAACTTCTCAATCCTAACCTTTCCCACTCCATTTGGATTAAGAATAAGTTTCCTAAACTAGAGCCAGTCCAAGAACTTTCCTCCCAACCTCAACCTCCACCCAAAACCAAACAAAAAGCCACACCCAAACTCAAATCCACACCAAAACCCAAGAACACCGAACCAGAGCCCCATCTAAACCAAAAGAAAAACCCCCACTTTGACCACCCTCCAGGCATCTCCTTCCCAATTCAAACCCAATCCAAATGTCCTATGAAGAATTCCAAGGTAGATGCACTGGCAATTATCAAGTTGACTTGGAATCCATGCCACTTCCATTTCCCTACCTCCTAGATTCAGCATACTAGGCTAGAATTCAAATAATCCCTATCGTTATGTCTAGTTCATTTCGGCAAAAAGAACCTCCCACAATCATTCCTATTTCACCCTCCACTAACTTTCCTAGCCCACCTTCTCAGCTTTCCCACAAACTAGCTTCTTCAAGAAACCCAGAACCTTCAAGGCTAGACTCAAACCTACCTCTCAACCTCCTCCTCAACCTACCCAACCCACAAATAACCCCACCCTTTTCCCACTTACCTACACTAAGAGGGCTAAAGAAAGAAACAATGAGCTACAATATAAACTTCTATTATATGATACTTGTATTTTGTACTGTATCGTTGTTTGTATTATACAATTCTTTGTAAACTTCATACAGACAATGAATTCCCATTCTTTTTGTATGCTTTTCCTTTCCTTATGCTCTTTTTTACTATGAAAAAAAAGGGGAGAGATAAGAGAGATAATAAAAAATAAATAAATGAAATGAAACATAAGATAAGATAAGTAATGGCAATAGGGGGAAAGATAACAGAAACAAAATGATAAGAGGAATAATAACAATCTCATGAACTTAGAATAACAACAAGTGCATAGCAACATTTCACTCACTTAGTATTAAGAAGATTGACTTATATAGGGGGAGTTATTAGCACCCACTTAAGGGGAGCTATCTATTTCAAAAGAACATCTTTCCTTTAGTTCTCATGTTTTTATTTTTGAAAGGTATATTACTAAAATGTTTTGTCATCATAAAAAATGCGGAGAATGTTGAACCCAACTCTCTTTAATTTGCTCAATTTTGGTGATGAATGTGATTAAATAAGTTTTGATGATGAGCAAACACGGGAGTGAAAAGTTAAAGCAGTAAAAAGTTACATTCCTAAGTTTTGTAGAAATAAGTCAATAAAATAGGTTAATTAAATTAGGGAAGTAACTTCAGAGTGATGGACAACCTGTATGAGATCACATCTAGTTAAATTCCACCATAATTAAGATTTTAGAGGAAGAATAACTAGTAAATACACTAAGAAAGATAATTCTAAACTAAGAAAAGGATTTCAGATGCACTAGAATACTTTTGAAATAAAAAGGAACAAGTTTAGAATATAAAGACACCTTTAAAAGATCTGAAAGTCAAGTCTAAAAACACATAAAGCAAGTCTAAAAGTTTCAAAGTATCTTCAAAAGATACTTTAGATGGTGGACACAAACTTCAGAGGTGAACTTTAAGTCTGAAGATCTCAGAGTGAGTTCAAAGGATGTTTGAGATGATAGACACAAACCTTAGAGGTCTGAATATCTCAGAAGTTTAGTTCAAAAGTTGTTAAAGTCGTCAGAAGGTTGAAAGCTTCAAAACAAATTCAAAAGGAGAAGTCCATGCTTTAGAGGTCAGAAGTAATAGCCTGAAGTTAATTCAGAAACAAGGAAGTTATTCAGAAGATACTTCAGATGATAAACACATGCTTCAAAAGGGAAAATATAACCATTGGAATGGTCAATCGCCAGAAGGAACTTCAGAACCTAAGAGACCAAATTTAGATGATCGGAAGTGTATTGTTGGAACAAAGTTCAAACCATGCCAGAGCTTAGAAGATCTAAAAGGGAGCTTTAGAAGCTTTGAAATTAAACGTGTCAATGGTAACTTGCAGATAATCAACGTTCAAAAATTCTGAAGTTTAGCCTAAGAAGTTCTAAAGCACACTTATAAGGCATATTAAATTGAGTGTAGAAAACATAATTTAAAATTGTCAAAAAATTGCCAAAAGTAATCATTAACAGCTAAGAGCACTTCCAAGAGTATAAAAAGAAGATTCAAATTGCTAGAAGAGTAGTAGTTGAGTGAATTAGGAATTAGCATTTACAAAGCATTCAAGTTTTCTTCCAAAGTCTCAACTCCATCTGTGCTAAACTCTGAACAATGCATTCAAAGCTAAATATACATCAAATGTTAAGGAGTTTGAATTTATTGCTTTTATTGGTAAATTGTTTATTAGTTGATATTTATTTGTGTAGAAAACTGCCTAAAGAAGAGGCAATTTTTCTAGACAAACTTGTTATTGTTTATACTTCTGCATACAAGGGGCTTTTAGTGAGATTGTGTTTATTATAGCAAGTAGGAAAGACTTACTGGGTTTTTAAGAGTTAGTTGATGAGCTTGGAAAACCAACGTGTGTAATTTTTATCAATGTGTTGATCAAACTATTAGTGGAACCTGACTGCAGTAGGAAAGATTGACTCGGAGAAGTGGAGTAGGAACCCAGGTTGGGCCGAACCACTATAAAAATAAGTATCTAAGTGTTTTACATGATTCCTTTTATTTTATTTCAGCACCTTTACTTTAATTTGGTTAAAATTTTTAGAAGCTCAATTTTGTCCCCCTCTTGAGCTACATTAGTAAAGGACTGACAAATTATAATGTGATGGTAGTTGACTTCATCTTTCCAAATCCAAGTTTCTAAAACATAGGTGAAGGCATCAAATTAATGGATGCACCAAGATCACATAATGCTTTAAAAGATGAATTTCCAATAGAAGAAGGAATACTAAACCTCCTTGAATCTTTTAATTTTTGAGGAAGCTTTCTTCGTAAAATGGCACTACATTCTTCTGTCAACTTCACAACCTCAAAATTTTCAAGCTTTCTTATCTTTGACATAACTTCCTTCGTGAACTTAGCGTAATTTGACATTTGCTCCAAAGCCTTTGCAAAAGGAATATTGGTGTGAATTTTCTTAAAAATTTCAAGAAACTTAATAAATTATTCATATATTTTCTTTTTTGAAAATGTTGAGTAAAAGGAAGATGAGTCGTCAAAATTGGAGGGTTGTTTCGAAACAGAATGGCTCTTGGTTTGTGAACTTCCCTCTTAGTTCCTTCTTTCTTCTCCTCTACCTCCCCTTTTCCTTTTGCAACTTCTTAATCCATTACTTCTGAGAATGTTTATGGCTCATCTTGCTTCTTTGGAGATCCTAATTCTTTGCCACTCATTAATGGCATAGGATTGCATTGTTCCCTTGGATTCTTCCCAATATTGCTTAGAAAAACACCTTTGTTTGAATTGTTGGCAAAATTTTCAAGTTGACCAATTTGGGTTTTTTGGATTTCCAAAGACTTGATATATGCATTTGTATTTCCCATGTGCATCTCAATACTCTCAAGTCTTGCTTCATTCCTTGTGAATCTTACTCAACTTTCTATCACAAAGTTACTCATGAGATCTTCAGGTGAAGGCTTCTTTTCAGTTGGTTGATGTTGAAAACCAATAGGTTCATGATGTTCCTAGGAATTCTATAGGAAAAATTCTCATGGTTTCTCAAATTTAGATGATAATGGGTTGGTAGGTTTTTTCTATGATAATTACTATAGCCCTTGTTGTTCACATATTGTACCTCTTACTTGGTCTCATCTATAGCCATGTATGATCCAATAGTGTTTGAAGAAGACTATCTAGAAATTGGGACTCCCTTTTGTGCCATGTAACGCCCTGCCCTTAGGGTGCTGCCAAATTTCAATTCAAGTAGAACCTCACATAGGGTCTCCCTTAAACTTTCAGTTCCATACCTACACAAACATTCCCACATAATATCATATATCCATAAACACCATTATGCATCATAATACACACCCACACATTACCCAGAATCGCAAGTCGTATTCTTATGACAAATGACAATACTAATATACATAATATACACATACATTCTACTATTATGACATGTCATTGCAATTATTTCATACATGACTTAATATACATGAAGTTTGAATGTAACGCCCATTTTTTGGGCATTACTATCGAGCAGTATCACAAGGAACTCTGGATAGAGTCTCCCTTATACTGGTCATCTCTAACCTGTACAAACCATCATCTTGAATAACCATACATATCTAAATTATCATAAACTAAACATCTTACATCCATAGCTGCCCAAAACCAACAATCGCATTGTGATGGAGCTAGTTAGATAAATTTCATGCCTAGCCTATATCATGACATGCTAACCTAACTTAATTTACACAAATTTATATACAACACTAGCTCAAATTTATAAATTCACAACTTATATACATGCTAGAATGCTAAAAAAAAAATTTGTAATTATGAACTACTAATAGTTACGAGTCACAACCTACCCCAGTTCTAAGCTCTAGCCCCATGCTAGGCCCCATCTTCAAACCTTTCAACTAAAAACCAAAATTTAAACAGGGTGAGTCCGAGAAACTCAATAAGCGGGTATAAACTTAAACAATAATTAAACAACAAATTATGAAAATCATAAGCAATTCATGTATACTTACAATTCTACAACATAAAATGTCTCATAATAATGCACAAAAATGACTTCATCAATCTACCATCCTTTCCAAACATCTTAGGTTAGTCACATATACTAGGGCATACTAGGACATCCAAGCCTTCACGCCATTCTGGCATATTCATATTTGGCCATATGGCCTCCAAGGCATTCAGGCATATCACATAGGTCCTCATGCCATTCCAGCATATCATATTTGGCCATAAGGGCCATCCCACCATTCAGGCGCATCATATTTGACCATGCGGGTCATTCCGCCTTTCAAACGCATCATATTTGGACATTGGGGCCATCACCTGATACTGGTGTCAAGAAATACCGAGCTTTCTACACATGCTGACCAAGCCTAAACACATTTAGGCCATCTTAGAATACTCATACTGCCCAGAAATTCAATCACTACATGTTATTCTAGTATACTTCCATTTTATGCCTTTATCACCTTTTTCGAATGTCATGAACTATCTAAGAAAGATCCATATTCATAAACAATAAAAATACTTACATTTTAATAAATAAAAAAAGTGTCACAAAAAATTGATCCAACTCTGCCGGTACCCAGTCCGCTACTCCCTTGTTGCTTTGTTGTCTCCCCTTAGCTTATTTACCCTGTTTGTTCCATTCTTCATTCCATTAATTAACATATTAAACCCTTCTTTTTAAGCCTTAATTCTCTTCATTTACATCTCATAATCACTGTCAAGTTTCACAATCAAAAGTTGCAATTCTAAACATGATATTTTTAGTACTTCCCATAATACAATATTCCAAACTATGGATAAGTGTTAAAAATGATCAAGTCGACTTACACAATGTCTTACTACTACACCCATACAATTGTATTTATCAGTATCATCAATATAAGAACTCTACATGCCTCATTTCCAAACAAGATGCCATCAAATTTATGTTTTAAGCATAATAAAATATAATATGGTAATCTTAACTCAAATTGATATTTGGTGCCCAAAATACATAATCCAACATGGATACATAAAGAAAACATAGATAAATGAACCTACTTACCTTAAACGATGAACCACACTTTCTTAAGCTTTAAATGTCACAATTTTGTGTCCAAACCAATGCTTTAAAGCCCTATACATACCATACATATCTCATTAGCATTTTCATATCAGCAGATTCTATAACTCTTTAATAATTCAGTTTCTAACTCCAGTTCCTAAACAAGCACTTCTAGGGTTTAACCAATTATCCAAATTATATCATGTTTAAAGGCAATTCAGGGCACATTAATATGAATTATTTGTATGATAGCATTCTTAACGTCATTTCCTCAAACATCTGTTAGGCAACTTCCAAATTTCAAAGTTCTAGCCACAAGCAGTTTGGGGTTTCCTTCTCAATGATGAATAAACATGAGTTATGCCCTAATTAATGATTACAACTTGAAAATCATGGATAAATTTACATTTTCCCCAATTTTCCAACCCAACCTTTCCTAGTTGAACATGAACCTACTTCATAAAGCTAAAATTCACAAGGATCAACTAGCAAAAATCATTAATTACTCAAAGAAATCACTCACCTCTTGATTCACTCTTATCAAATTCCACAAAACTTGGTTTTATTATTAGTTTCCCAAATTCGTTTCCTCTTCCCCTCTCCAAATTAGCCCCACTTTGCCTTTTCCATGTACCAGACTGGTGCAACATGCTTTATCATTGATTCCCTTAGCTCAAATTGCCAAAATCCACAAGAACAAGGAATTTCTTAAGCATGGGGAATGTGGGGGAGGGCTAGAAATGTAGAATAGGGTTTGGGAGTGGTTGGTGGAGCATTTTAAGCTCCTCCACCCACGATGCTCTAGTGGTGTACCAAAGCACATGAACATTTGCCCCTTTTTCCACCACTTTTACAGCTTTTTTAGCATTATTCCTATTCAACAAACCATAAGACACATATCATTAGTCATGTTATTCATGATTTTATCACTTTATTTAGCTAATTTCTCCCCATTTTCAATGAATATACATGTATCATTCATTTTCAACTAAAGAAACAAATTTACCCATACCTCAAAATTCCAAGGCAACATTCCACCTTCCAACCCCCGCCCCCTATGCAAAGTTTTCACCTTGAAACATAGGTGAATAGATATGGATATTTATCTCGCATCATATCTTCAAGTTCCCAAGTCACTTCTTCTCCCATATGATGGCTCCATTGTACTTTCACAAGGTGGATTACCTTATTCTATAATTGTCTTTCTTTACTATCCAAAATATGAATTGACTGCTTAATATTGCAGTTTCTAACTCACTTGAATTTCTTCTGGTGGCAATGCATTCTGGCTCATATTTCCTCAAAGATGATATGTGAAATACGTCATGAATTACACTCAATGAGGGTGACAATGCAATACAACAAGCCACCTTGCTAATCCAATCCAAAATCTCATAAGGACTGATATATCTTAGACTCAACTTCCTTTGGTGCCAAATTGTACTACACCTTCATCGGAGACACCTTTACTAAAACCTTGTCCCCCACTTGAAATTTTAAGTCACACCTTCGTATATCAGCATAACTCTTCTAGAGTGATTGTGCAATCTAAACTTTTCTTTTATTTAGGTCACCTTTTATATTGTATCTGCAATCATTTGCAGTGTCACTAAGGCTTGCTCGCCTACCTCAGTCCTATACCATAGAGATTTACACTTACATCCATAAAGTGCGTCAAAAGGAGCCATCTGAATACTAGAATGGTAACTATTGTTATGAGCAAACTCAATTAGAGTTAAATACTGACTCCAAGCTTAGCCCCACTCAAGAACACATGCCATAAGCATGTCTTCCAAGTGCTGATTCACCCTTTTAGTTTGTCCATCAGTCTAAGGATGATAAGTAATGCTGAAATTAAGGCATGTTCCCGTCGCCTTATGCAATGCTTTCCAAAATTTAAAAGTAATCACTAATCCCCGATTTGAAATAATGACTTTGGCCAAACCATGTAATCTTACAATTTTATTTTGACAAATCCATGTATTCTTTTCAACAGTAAAAGTAGTTTTAACGGGAATAAAATGGGCTACGTTTGTCAGTCTATCTATAATCACCCAGGTACTGTCAAATCCCGTTGTTGTCTTTGGCAAGCCTGTAGTGAAATCCATGTTAATATCTATCCATTTCCATTTAGGAATTTTAATAGGCTATAATAAACCACTGGGTCTTTAGTGCTCTGCCTTCACCCTCTAACATATCAAACACTTGGCCACATATTTGGCTATATCATTTTTCATTCCAGTCCACCAATATTGAGATTTCAAGTCATGATACATCTTGGTACTGCTAGGATGAATGATATAAGGGGAATAATGTGCCTCTTTTAGTACTTTCTGTATCGCTATGGTTCCTTTAGGAAGTACTATTTAACTTCTGTATCTCAAAATCCAATCTTTACCTAGTAGAAAATCTGACGGTTCATTCTTCTGGGCTTTATCTCTTAATTTTTGGAATTCCTCATCTATACTGCTTTCTTGGGTAGTCTTGATTTCATTTAGCTAGGTTGGTTGAATGCTTAACTGAAACATTTGGGCTACTATTCCTTTCATCCCCACATGCAAATCTAAATGCCTCAATTCTTCAATAGTTATGTCCTTTGAGTGAGCATACATGCCATACTATTCCCCAATTTCCTACTTAGAGTGTCAGGCACTACCTTAGCCTTTCTTGGATGATAATGAATATTCAAATCATAATCGTCCAATAATTCCAACCAGCATCTCTGCCTCATGTGTAGTTCTTTCTGGGTAAAAATTACTTTTAACTTTTATGATCAATATACACATCACACTTCTCCACATAGAGATAATGTCTCCATAGTTTCAAGGTAAACACTATTGTTGCTAATTCTAGATCATGAGTTAGATAATTGCGCTCATAAGGCCTCAATTGTCAAGATGCATAAGAAATCACATTTCCATTCTGCATCAGTACACAGCCCAATCATTTCTTTGATGCATCACTATAGATCATAAATCCTACCCTTCTGGATAGAATAGTAAGAATTGATGCTTCTATTAATCGCCTCTTCAACTCTTGGAATGCTTCTTCACATTGATTACTCCATTAGAATTGAATTTCTTTACGAGTCAACTAAGTTAAGGGCATAGCATTTATAGAGAATCCTTCAACGAATCTCCTATAATATCCCACTAACCTGAGAAAACTCCTAACTTCCATCATTGTAGTTGGCCCAGGCCAATTTACCATGGATTCTATCTTATGGGGGCTCTTCTAAGATACCATTGCTTGAGACTACATGACCCAAGAAAGCAACACTATTTATCCAGAAATTACATTTTTTTAATTTAGCATATAGTTTCTTTTCTCTCAACCTCTTGTTGAACCAAATGGTGCATATGACAAACAGCCAGGTTTTGATGATGGGTAACAACATATGAGTGAACATGTGTGGCACTAAGAAGTGTGTTCCCAAATATTATAGATACAGATATGAGCATACAGGGAAACAACTCAAATGGAGTGGACAGCGCACATAGAGAACACATCAACAAGCAAACTCTAATGATAAAAAAGAAGACAAAAATGATTAGAAAGAATGGCACCAAAACTTTGAAAAGAGGCCAACAAGTAAATCTATAACTATAAAGTTAAAGCCTCAATGAGTGATTAAGCAAATTGTCTACAAATAAAGTTAGTGTGAGACAGCGTCTGCCTCAAGAAGATTTAGACAAATTGTTCCATGGATAAGTCAAAGTTACCACTTATATTTAACACTTGTCCACAACAAATAGACGAATTCAATTTGCAGAAGCAAGAGATGAAACTAATCTAAAATCAGACAAATGAAGAAGCTAAAATGGAGTCAAATTACTCAAGAATTTATCTTTCATATAATGCTTATTTGAAAACTAAAGAAGCCAAGGAACTTGTTTGCAATCTCTATAGAAAATATAGAAGATGAGGTAAAAGGGACATAGTAGCTAAAGAAGAAAACTTCGTCTACCGTCTTCATCTACAAGAGTTGTTTGCAACTAGCAATAATCAAATGATCAGACAACCTTTGAAGAAGCAAGTCATCCATGCCTCAACGAGTCATCTGTTACTTAAAAAATAACCCATTATATGAACGACTAAAAGGAGGATTCATTTGCATGCCACAACGTCATCTATCACTTATGATAGCCAAACCAATAAACAAATCATTTGGAAGACTTTGTCTACGGCCTACAACTTCATCTGCTATTTTCAACAAACTAATAATAGACAAAGTCATTTTGTAGATCAGGGAAGAAGCCTTGTCTGCCAAGAAGAATCATCTACTACTTACAAAAACAAAGCTACTTCAGCTAATGAAAAGAAGACTTTGTCTGGTGAAAGTCACTTCATCTGCTATGGAGAAGCTTTATTCATGCCACTAGGATCATCTACTACTTACAAAAAACAAAGCTACTTTGGCTAATAAAAAGAAGACTTCATTTGGTGAAAGTCACTTCATCTTCCATGAAGAAGTTTTGTCCGTGCCACAAAGATCATCTGCCACTTACAACAGACAAAGTAATAGACAAAGCTTTTGTCTGTAAAATGAATGTCATCTGATAAGAAATAAAGAAGAAGAACTTTGTTTGTGCCTCTACAATTCATTTATTACTTATAAAAGATAAAGTAGAAGACGAAGTAAAATATTGCAATGGTCTCTGATAGAATTTCAAAGATGAAGCTGTCTGTTATGCAAATCTACTCAAAACAACTTTGTCTATTACTTACAAGCGACAAAATCAAGACATGAATAAATAAAGTCCTTAGATAAAATATGACATTTCTTGAAGAGTAGATGCTGCCTATACTAGACATCGCTGACTGCACTCTCTGTTCAAAATCTTATTCAAAGCATATTTTATTAAGCAGGTCAGACAAATTGAGCTAAGTTGAAGATGAAAAGAAATTCAAAGGAAAGAAGTCTACACTCTGATAAAGGTTGCAATGTTTAGAGGTTGCATCCCTTCAGGCTTAATGGGCGTCTTTCCATAATAGTGAAAGAGTCAATCAAGTAGAAAAGTCTTTATTCGGCATTTGCTAAAATTGGAAAAGCATCTTCTTCAAGAATGAGATTCCAGGCTTTCCAGTTATAAATGAGTTTCTCAAGAAGATAACTTTTCAATGGGAGAAATCAGAATAGTCTTAAACATTCAATGAGCAAAAATTTCTGAAGCAATATAATGGTAGTGCAGTGTCAATGAAGAAGGTTGAGAAAACTGAGAGAAAAATCAAAACAGAGTTCAATCAAGTAACATTTCTCAATCAGACTACGCTTCCTCATAGATAATCAATCTCCATTGCATTAATTGACAATGAGCCTAAAAGTTCTATTATAATTAAACACTTGGAGTATTGATATCTAATGAGCTTCAACAATATATCATTTTATATATGAGCCTAATCGTTTTACAAATTAGCCTAAGAAAAGAGGCAATATAATGTGCAAAAAGAGTGTTGTTAATCAACTATGTGAGTTGGTGGTGAACTCAAGTAAACCACATTGTATGCATTGTTGGTGAGCTCTAGAAAACCAACAATTTTTCTAGTGATCTTTGAAACCAATGAGTTTCCTGGTGAGCTCGCAAGACCAAAATATTGTTGGGAACACTATGCTCATGCCCCCTGGAGTTAGAATCCAGGAGAGTGTTGAGAACACTATCTACTCCTCCTAGAGCTATAATCTAGAAAAGTGTTATGAGCACTTATGTACTTCCATTATATGGGATATAGTGGAACCCAAGACATAATAAGTTGGTGCCCTTAGAAGAGTGGATGTAGGAATGGGGTTTCTGAACCACTATAAAAGTTGTGTTGTTTTTGTGTGCATTTGTTCACCTATTTTGTTCTTCATTAAGCATAACATCATCACTCACATTATCATGCACACATTATAACCTACCTGACACAAGAATGGCTAAGAGAAGTCAAATTTAGAAGTGAAGCAATCACGTTGATTAAACAATCAGATATGGAAATTACATATGTACTGCATCACTACTTCTTATCTCAATAATTTTTATTTGGACATAATTTTGTATATGCTCAATTCACCCCTCCCCTCTTGAGCTACTCATTTACATAGGACCAACACCTCTATAGGGTCATTCTCAAATGCGACTTGTGCTCCTCTGTAATTTTGGAATATATCAAAATATCATCAATAAACACAATTACAAACCCAACTAAATAGGGTTTAAACACCCTATTCATTAAGTCCATAAAAACTGCAAGAGCATTGGTCAACTCGAATGGTATTACTAAAAATTCATAATGCCTATATCAAGTTCTAAAAGCAATCTTATGTATATCTGCCGATTTAGCTCTCATATGATGGTATCCTGACTGCAAGTCAATCTTGGAGAAGATTGTAGCTCCCTGCAACTTATCTAATAGATCATCGATATGGGGCAATTGGTATTTGTTTTTTATAATCACCTTATTTAATTCTTGATAGTCAATGCATAACCGCAGGCTCCCATCTTTCGTTTTTATGAATAATAGTGGCGTACCCCATGGTGACACACTCAGACATATAAATCCTTTGTCCAGTAACTCTTGTAATTAAACTTTCATTTTTGCTAACTCCACTGGCGTTATTCTGTATGGAGCTTTAGATATTGGTTCTGCTCCCAATTGGAGATCAATACTAAACTCTAGTTCACGTTTTGGGGGTAATCCGAACAATTTCCCTGGAAATACATCTGGAAAGTCTCGTACTATAGGTATCTCCACTAACGCTTAATGTTCAAAATGAGTATCAATAGTAGATACCAAATAAGCTTCACATCCCTTCCGCACTAGGCTAAAGGCCCTCATAGCGTATACCAGTTTAGCCACTTCACCTTTAGGGGAACTCCTAAAGATGATTTCCACCTCATCAGGAGCTTTTAGAATCACCTGTTTAATTTTACAATCAATCTTAGCTTCATACCTGGCTAGCCAATCTATACCCAATATGATATCTAAACCTTCCATATTCAATATAATCAAGTTAGAATAAAACTTCCTATTCTCAATTACTATAGGAATGTCATAACATTTTTTAGAAGCTATGATAACTGCTTTCAATGGAGTAGACACTTCTATCATATGATGCATAGGGAATTCAAATAATCCTGCTCTCTCCACAAATATAACAGACACAAATGATTGAGATGCATCCAGATCAAATAATACATATGTCATACAATCATAGACAAAACGATTACCCATGACCACATGATCGATAGCTTGAGCTTCTTGGGCATTTGTAACTTGTACTACTATAGTCATTTGAGGCCTTTGCTCCCCTTGTTGATGTCCAAGAGTGATATTAGGTCCACGACCTTTGCCCCTTGACTGAAATCCACCACATGAAGGCTGTGATGGAGCTTGAGTGGCTAAACTCTCACTCCTCCTTTGTAAGGAAGGACAATGTCACCATATATGACTGGGTTCAGCACATAAAAAAATAAGTGAATGGCCTCTTCTATCCTAATTCCTTTGTCTGCTCAGACAGTTGACTAGTTTCTCTCATGTATCCCGAAGTCCACCTTGTCTGTTGTCCTCCCATCCTTCATGGTAACAATGGGCATTCAAACCTCCAATGTCTTAACTATTTACAATTGAAGCAAATCTTCTTAGAAGGTGCACTGCTCCCCTACTCAGTTTGGGTCTACTTTCTGCGTACTGGATCATTATCTTTAGCACGCTTCCTTTCTCTTAGTTTGTTCTATTCTTCTTCCTCCCTTTCCATTATATGAGCATGCTCAAAAATATCTTCTTATCTTGTTAACCTTAATAAGGCCACATCCCTTTGGATTGGCTACCTTGGTCCCTCTTGGAATTTTTGGGTTGTCTCCATTGAACCTATCTATGCCCATGGTACAAACTGTGCCAACAATCTAAACTGTTCATCATATTCTTCCATAGTTCTTCTGCCTTGTATCAAAGTCATGAATTTGTGGTCCACCTAGCCCTTTCAATGGCAGACTCATATCGGGGGACTACCCTCTCCTTAAATTTGGCCCAAGACAAGCTCACTCCCTCATCGTAGACAGTTAAGCTCTTCATGTTCCACCAGCATTCAACATTGCCTTCTAGCTAGTAGACTGCATAGAGAACTTTGTGTTCTTCAGGGCATTGCATATATTTGAATACCGTCTCCATTTTGAAGATCCATTCATCCACTATTTTATAATATTTTTACCCTCGGGCTTCATATTGTGGAAGGGTTTCATGTTTAATTCCATTATTAGTTGTACTCAGGATGTTTGCCCAAAGTCCACTATTTGCCCACTCGTAGGAGCTGGTCTCACCCTCATCTCATACATGTGAGTAGGCTCCCCTACCAGCCTTCTTTGCGTCTATAACAGTTCCTGGAGAGTTTGTGTTATCATGACCATAAAATTTCTCAATTGTGGCGCTACCTCTAGCTCTAGAGGAGTAGTTCCACTAGGTTTGGTTATCGTTGGTCTGTCTATTTCCACAGTAGCTAACCCCATTTCCTTTGGCTCATTTACCACTTCATTATTTGCATTATTAGGTGTTGGAATAGAGTCACCACCTTGGTCAGGCTATTCTTCCACCTTCGGGGTTTTCGGCTGAGCCTGTCTGATAATAATGCCCATAGCTTGAGTACGAGAAGGCTGCCTTTGAGGCTTGTCTCCCATCATAGGGGCTTTTCTTTTATCAATTCTTTTTCTTGGTGCCATACTGCATATTTTACCATTATAAAATCATAGAACCATATTCAAATATAAGATCATTTCAACACATCAGATTAGAATTTATGCTAACATCATCTAACTAATGGTCCCCCATGTTTGTATAGTTTAATTAATTCAAACTAAGCATGTCATGTATTTGTTGATCTGATAACAATTGACCATCATAATTCTGGGACTTCTCTTAATCACCATGCTGGTTATCAGACAATTACTTTGCTCTAATACCACTTCATAAGGTCCCACATTTTACGAATTACTATAGGGCAATATCACAAGGAACTTTGGACAGAGTCTACCTTATATTGGTCATCTCTAACCTATAAAAATCCTCATCATGTATAATCATACAGATACACATTATCACAAACTAAACATCCTATACCAACAGTTGCTCGAAACAAGCAGTCGCATTGTGATGGACATAGTTAGATAAATTTATGCCTAGCCTGTATCATGAAATGCCAACAAAACTTAATTTACACAAATTTATATACAACAATAGCTTAAATTTATAAATTTCAACTTATATACATGTTAGAATGCCAAAAAAAGAAATTTTGTAATTATGAACTCCTAGTAGTTACGAGTTACAACCTATCCCGATTTTGAGCTCCAACCCCACGTTGGGCCCCATCTTCAAACCTTTCAACTAAAAACCAAAATTTAAACAGGGTGAGTCTGAGTAACTCAGTAAGCAAGTATAAACTTAAACAAGAATTAAACAACAAAATAAGGATAATCATAAGCAATTCATGTATACTTACAATTCTACAACATACATTGTCTCACAATAATTCAACAATGACTTCATCAATCTACCATCCTTTCCAACCATCTTAGGTTAGTCACATATACTACACCATCCAAGTCTCCATGTAATTTTGGCATACTCGTATCCAACCATACGACCTCCATGCCATTTGGGCATATCACATAGGTCCTCATGCCATTCCGACATATCATATTTGGCCATATAGGCCATCCAGCCATATCATATTTGGCCATATGGGCCATCCAGCCATTCAGGCGCATCATATCTGACCATGTGGGCCATTCCGCCTTCTAAGCGCATCATATTTGGTCATTCAGGCCATCACCCTATACTGGTGTTAGGAAATATTAAGCTTTCCATGCATCTATACCAAGCCTAATCATATTTAGGCCATTCCGAAATACTCATACTGCCCAATAATTCAACCACTACATGTTATTCTAGTATTTTATACTTCCATTTTATCCCTTTATCACCTTTTTCAAATGTCATAAAGAATCTAAGAAAGATCCACATTCATAAATAATAAAAATATTCATATTTTAGTAAAAAAAGTTATCGCACAACATCGGTCCGGTGTTGCTGGTACCAGATTGGGTGCCGCAGTGCCCAATCCCCTACCCATTTGCCCATGCCATTTTCTACTTCGGCATAGCTAGCACCCAATCCGCTACTCCATTATTGCTTTGTTTTCTCCACTTAGCATATTTACCCTATTTGTTTGATTCTTCATTCCATTAATTAGCATATTAATCCCATCTTTTAAGCCTTAGTTCTCTTCATTTACATCTCATAATTACTATCAAGTTCCACAATCAAAAGTTAGAATTCTAAACATGATATTTTTACTACTTATAATACAATATTCCAAACTCTGAATAAGTGTTAAAAATGATCAAGCTGACTTACACAATGTCTCACTACTATACCCACACAATTGTATTTATCAGTGTCATAACATATGATAACTCTACATGCCTCATTTCCAAACAAGATGCCATCAACTTCGTGTTTTAAGCATAACAAATTATAATATGGCAATCTTAACTCAAATCCATATTTGGTGCCCAAAAAACATAATGCAACATGGATACATAAAGAAAACATGGATAAATGAACCTGCTTACGTTATATAATGAACCACACTTTCTTAAGCTTTAAACTTCACAATTTCATGTCCAAATCAATGCTTAAAAGCCCTATAATTGTCATAAATATCTCATTAGCATTTAATGTCAACACATTCTCTAACTCTTTAATAATTCAGTTTCTAACTCCAGTTCCTAAACTAGCACTTCTAGGGTTTACCCAATTATCCAAATTATAATACAAATTACTCGTACAATAGCATTCTTAACGCCATTTCCTTGAACACCTACTAGGTAACTTCCAAATTTCCAAGTTCTCGCCATAGGCAATTTGGGGTTTCCTTCTCAATGATGGATAAACATGAGTTATGCCCCAATTAATGATCACAACTTGAAAATCCTGGCTAAATTTACATTTTCCCCAATTTTCCAACCCAACCTTTCCTAGTTGAACATGAACCTACTTCATAAGCTAAAATCCACAAGGATCAACTAGCAGAAATCATTAATTGCTAGGAGAAATCACTCACCTCCTGATTTACTCCTGTCAAATCCCACAAAACTTGGTTTTATTGTGAAATTCCCAAGTTCCTTTACTCTTCCCCTGTCCAAATTGGCTCCACTTCGCATTTTCCATGTACCAGACAGTTGCAGCATGCTTTGTCGTTGATTCCCTTAGCTCAAATTGTCGAAATCTGGAAGAATAAGGAATTTCTCAAGCATGGGGGATGTGGGGGAGGGCTAGAAACTTAGAATAGGATTTGGGAGTGGTTGGTGGAGAATTTTAAGCTCCTCTACCCACGATGCTCTAGTGGCGTACCAAAGCACATGCACGTTCGCCCCTTTTCCACCACTTTTACATTTTTTGAGCATTATTCCTATTCAATAAACCATAAGACACATCGTTTTTCATGTTCTTCATAATTTATCACTTTATTTAGCTAATTTCTCCTCATTTCGAATGAATGTACATGCACTATTTATTTTCAACTAAAGAAATAAATTTACCCATACCTCAAAATTCCAGGGTGTCAAATTGAATCCTTTAGATTTATAATTTGTACATATTATATAAAATTTTCAAAAAGGGATTCAAAAATCCAAAACCACTAAACTAGCATAAGGGTGACAGCCTATCTTGATCCTGAGCTCCAATCCCATGTTGGGCTTCATCTTCTGGACTGTTAACCGAAAACCATAGATTAAATAAGGTGAGTCCGAGCAAACTCAGTAAGTAGGTAAAGAGGAAAATAGTAGCAAGTAAACCATTACAAGATGATGATCAAATCCAATACACATGCCATTCCATGACATGTTGAATTTCATGACCATGCTACAATGTCCACATGCCCATAATGTACCTGCCCTCGTAATCCAACCTCATATGTAGCCTCACTATCAACTCATCCACATAATCAAGACTCATATACTACCTCATCATCAACGTATCCTCATCCATACACATTCATCATCATCATCATTATCATCAAGGCCAACTCTTTCTCAGAATGATTAGAAATAACGGTACTACCCTTCTTCCTCTTCGATATGCAATTGGCCTATCCCTGTACCCCCGACTATGAAGCTTGTCGGGTCCATGATGGCTCCACCGTTGCCCTCTATGGTACCCCACCATTATTGTTCAACAAGGATCACAGGATTGCCATCTGCATCTAATGAGGAAATTGGGTATATCATACTCATAAGTTAACATCATCACTACTAAAACATCATGTACCATGCCATCCAAACAAATCCATGCCACTAAGGCACATCCACATCACATGAGTATCATATCTAAATCATATCCATGCCACGAAGTCACATCCACACCCCATGGGTGTCATATCATATCTATGCACATCCATGCCACCAAAACACTATCATATTACTACACAAATGTCACTTACCACACCCCATTTTCTTCTCTCCAAAGCTTCCATGGAATGCCATAACAAGTCCCCCCAAAGGCTCTCCCGACAAGCCATTGCATCACACATGTTCAATGAAAATTTTTCATATGCTACTATAGCTATTCTAGCGTCACGGTTAGCTATTCTAGCATCACGGTTCTAGAATTGTTGGTTACCCAACATGCATTTTTCATGGAATGGCGTTGTGATGCCAAAATTGGGCGTCGTGGTGTCCTTCTTACTGCCCAATTTTCTTGCATTTTGTTTCCCCTCCATTTGATTGTTTCTTTAGCCATTCATTTGTAGTTTTCTTCACTGCATCCATTCTTTTCTTATACCTAATTTAGTACCCAATCATGAAGATTTTCTCCCATCTCAGATGATTCAATCATGCCCATTATGACTCATGCTTCATAATGAAATACCAAGTAGTGCAATATCAAAACATGCCAATTGAACATATATAGTTGAATCTAATTTTCAAAATAAACACATAGAAATGCATGATTTCATCATTTTAAACCATGATGCAATATCATAAAATTATTTAAAATGTGGTGCTCATATGCAAAATTATGGCTTTCTCCATCCCTCACTCAATAATGGGATACACTCTATCCCCATCAATTTCCACATTCATGTATATAATGAAAAGAAAATAACTTATCTCTTGAGGACAATCACACACTTGTTGATCTCTAGTTCAATAGCTCAGTCCCAAATTAACGTGCAATGAACCCTACACACATAACATATATTACATTTGAAATTTACACATATTTAAATAAGAGATCCAACATAATGTTATAAACTAGGTGGAATTCATCCATTCCTCATTAGGATATATTTTTATCCCATTACATAGATAGTGCCCTATTTAATGCCTAATTAACTACAATTAAGGTTGTGGTAAAGTCATTCAATTACACTTTGCTTTCCATAGTGTCATTTCATAGAGCACTTAACATGCATCATTCAAATCACAGCTAAGTGTAGTAACTGAAATTCATTTCCAGCATCATATAGTCATTGTTCACATGATTAACATCAAATTAGCTTTGCTAATTTAATGCCTCACTTTTTAGGCATTACTATAGGGCTATAACATAAAGAACTCTGGACAAAGTCTCTCCTGTACTATCCATTTCTAACCAGTACAATCCATCATCCTATATAATCATGCATATCCAAAAAAGACATAAACGAAATATCATACACCTACAACTGCCCAAAATCACCAGTCGCATTGTGATGAAGGAAGTCAGATAGATTTCATGTCTATCTTGTATCATGACATGCCAACCAAAATTTATTTACACACATTTATATACACACAAGCACAAAATTATAAATTTTATAATTTATATATGTTCCAAATATCAAAAGAAAGTTTTTTTTATCGGTAGATGCTCAACAAATATGACTCATAGCCTATCCCGATCATGAGGCCCAACCCCACATGGGCTCTGCCTTTAGGCCGGTCAACTAAAAAATAAAATTTAAAACAGGGTGAGTTTGGGGAACTCATTAAGCACGTATACAATTAAATAGAAATTAAAAACAAAATATTACATCGAGATCATGTCACATAAAAATGAAATTTGTAACATATAGTGGCTCACGACGTGCAACCATAATCCGTTAGTATGATGCATCAATTACTATTAATTTCTTTACCATATTCACTTTATTATGATTCATTTTCATCATCTTCCTCATATTTCTCTCATATTTCTCCCATCTTAATTTATTATCATCTGTTCACATTCACACTCCATTATACCTCGATAATCCATTATTGTCATCTTAAACCAATCTCCTGGAGGCAGTCAATAGTAATCAGATGTGTCACATAACTCAGGCCATTCGGACCTTCATACCAACCAAGCATATCCATATCCGGCCATTCAGGCCACTATGTCAACCAACCATGTCAAATTCATCCATTCGAGCCATCCTGCATTTTAAGAAAATCAATTCCAACCATTCTGCCATTCAGCACATCATATCTGGCCATTCGAGTCATCTTGCCTTTTAGGTGAATCATATTAGGCCATTCAGGCCATTCCGCCATTCAAGCACATCATATCTAGTCATTCGAGCCATCTCACATTTCAACCAAGTCATATCCGACCATTTGGGCCATTCTACCATTCAAGTGCATCATACATAACTCTGTCATCCCAAAAATTATATATAACAGTGGCCAAACATTTACATACCATTCTAACCTTTTTACCATCTCATCTTTATGTTTTCGAAACCTCCCAAAGATTGCTTAAGTTTTGTAGGAATACATCAGCAAAGCCATCAAATAATTCCAACAATTAAATGCATAATAAATTAATAAATAAATATTTTTTGTCAATGCACTATAGCCAAGTGGGGGCTCAAAATTTCAGGGTTGCAGCCCTATTCCTGCTATCCCATTTTTCAACCTATTTGCTCCTTCCATTTTCTCCTTTGTTTACCCTATTGAAACCCCTTATTTACACCTTTATTTCCTTCACTTAAGACTTCCTTTTAATTTCAATTGCACTTCATTTACATGTCTATAATCAACATCAATCTTTTACATCAATTATATATGTCATTCATAAATTGTTATGCAAATTAAAAGCATCATTCACTCTAAATTATCACGTATCCCACTATGCACATACCATTGCACATAATCATAACTTAATGACTTAATGATTATACAAGAAGCTTATACAATCCACCTTTTGAATATAATAAAGCATAATAAAATAAGATTTAGCTAGAATCAAAATGTACTGCCCAAAATACATACCTATGAAATTCAAACTTATTTGTATAAGAACATAAACCTACTTACCTTAATATTCATAACCACTCTCTTCTAAGCCTTAAGTTTAGCAATTGCAAATCCAACTCAACTAGAAAAATTCCTATGCATACTGGATCATTAGCGACTTCATTCAATTAGGCTCTACAAAACATCCTTAAATTCAACCCTAGCTTAACTTCTTCAATTAGTCCATTCTAGGGTTTACTCAATTATCTATTTTATCACTTGATTAGGTGGTAGCTAAGGGTTCAATAACAGGGTTTATTTGTATTATACCATTCTTAACATCATTTCATCGAACATGTAATAGGCAAATTTCAGATTTCATATTTTTAGCCACACAAAGTATGGTGTTTCTTTCCCAATTGATAAATACACATGTTTTAACATGTTTTCTATGCCAATTAATGATCGCAACATTCAAATTATGGCTACATTTTCATTTTCCCCAATTTTTCCAATCCTACTACTTCCATTTCTTCATAAACCATGCCCCGTAAATCCAATTTAAAAGATTTCACATAGTAAAACTTATGTACATATGAAAGAATCACTTGCTAATTTCCCTTGATTAATTTCCACAAAAACTTCCCATAGGGTGATTTCCCCAAATTCCCTTCTAATTCCTATGCTCCAACTTGCCAAATCTGGCATTTCTACTACATCTGGTGGTCGCACTATACCTTGTCATTACTTTCCCCAACTCAATCAGCAAAATCCACAAAGATATGGAAGTTCCCAAGCTTGGGGATGTGAGGGAGAGGGCTGGAATCATGAATGGGGTTTTGGGATAGCTAATGGAGCATTACAAATGGCTCCATTCCCATGCTCCGGTGGTGAACAACAGGCTATGCACATACTCCCTCTTTTTACATCCCTTTTTGCAACTTTTTCACCACAATTCCTTCTTTTTAACTCTAAGTTAGCTATCATTAATCATGTTCCTCATGATTTAATCAAGTCATCTCTATCAATTCTTTAAAATCTTATAATATATACATGCACTAGTCATTTTTAACTAAAGAAATAATTTTTTTCTCACCTCAAAATTCCAAGCGTCACTGCTAACTAATCCATCGCACACCAAGCTCCATTAATTCTCTTCCAAACCTACTTATTAATGGAATACACTGCACAAGGCTAAAATATGGCTATTCAATTCATGGACAACCATCTGAATGAATTTCCCATGGCTAACTTCCACCACCAACATCATAATTAAATATCCTACTCAATTCCCCATGAAAGTACATGAATAACTCATTCAAATTCATACCCTAGCCCCATGAATTTGTAGAACAACACTTCATTTAGGACAAAAAGTGTAATTAGCAAGAAGAAAATGTCCACCACTATAATTTCTTATTAAGTTTGATACAAATCTTCAATCTCTTCCACTAACTCTAGCAAGTTGCTTGTTTGGTGAGATTTTCATATTTCCTCTTCTTCTTTTACCACTCAAATGGATTGATTTTCTCTCACTAGTTGCTTAGGGTGGCAGCAGCACACATATACTAAAATTTCCCTACAAAAATTTGTTGAAAAGGGGTATAGAAAGAGAATTGCAAGAGAGCTGGGGCATGGGAGAGGGGAGAGGAACAAAATTGTTGGTATTTGGCGGTGGTGGAGCATATAACCCTGCTCCTCCTTCAATGCTTGGTGGCTTTGTACACATGCAACCTTTTTGCAATATTTTGTAGCAACCTTTTTGCAATAATCCTTGCAAACTAAAAATGATCCACATGTCCTTAATCATTAACTTATATAATTTCTTCCACAATCTCAATGAGCTCATATGCACAATTTACACAATTTACTTCAAAATAATTATTTAAGGAATTCCTCTTACCTCAAAATTCAATTCTGGAGTGTCACATGCGAAGTTTGCTATCTGATGGGTTAGAGATGTCATATCTGTAGAAAAATTTGTAATAGGATCAAGTTCAAGACAACCAGCAACTTATCTTACCATAGAGCGCTCATTAGGCCATTGAAAGTGTCAAATGCCATGTCTTCAAGCAAAAGGTATGCATTTGTACTAGTTTTTCCCATTCGTGATTCTTCAAAAGTAGCATCAATAATAGTTCTAGTCTTACCATTCAACCCATTGAAAAATAATTGAATTTGAAGCCAATTAGGAAAACCATGTTGACAACATGTTCTAATTAAATCTTTGAATCTATCCCAACATTCAAAAAGTGGCTCAAAATCCATCTATTTAAATTGACCTTTTTCACTTTTGAGTTAGTAGTTTTTGCAAGTGAGAAGAATTTAGCTAAGAAATTTCAACCATATCATCCCATGTAGTGATGCTCCTTGGTTGTAGACTCTAGAACCAACCTCTAGCTTTGTCCCTCAAAGAGAATTGAAACAATCACAATTTGATGGCATCATTCGAAACACCATTCATGTTCATCGTTAATTTCTCTAAGCATGGCCGAGTGAATATTTGGAACTTCGCTTGGAGATGCTTCAAACTGATTTACTACACCATGTTGATCAAAGGAGGCTTCAACTTGAAGTTGTTGGCCTTGATTGTTGGATGTGCAATTCCAAAGTAATTGTTATTCACCACTGGCTTGAAATAATCTTTGATTGTTCTCTATTGATTGTTTTGATCTACCATTGAATAGGATTTGATTCGCTTTGCTTTTTTGATTTCTCAAACTGCTCGTTCAATCTTTGGATCAAAAGGAAATAAGTTAGGTGCTCTAGGACTTCGCATACACTATCAAGAAAACAAAAAGGGAATCAAATAAAAGATGAGAGGAAAAAATCAAAATAAAGTGAAAAATAAAAATCCAAATTAAAAATAGAATTGTCTTAAAATAATATTAGTGAAAAATTAAAATTAAAATAATCCTTGGCAATGGAAACTTGTTCACACTAAATTCTACTGAAGCGTATGGTGGTAAGTTTAGTACTATAAAGATGAGAGTAGGGCTATAGTCTCCACAGGTAATGTAAATTTCAATTAGTCACTAGCATTATAATAAATAATCCTAATTTTATTTGGAGAAGCAAAAGGTGAGAGATTAAATGAGAAGTAGAAGTAAACAAATTTTAGTGGAAAGATATCAAGATAGAAAAGCTCTAGAGGATCGATTTCACTTATGGTTCAATTATGGTGCTTTTAACTTGTTATATATTAATTATTTTATTAGTTTATAAATCAAGAATTCTAATTCATTCAACTCCTTCTCCTGAGTGCCTAATCAGGTATCTATTCTCAATATCCCAATTTCAATAACCCTATAAAAATTGAAAGATAAAGAATGCATTAAGATCGGTAATTCTTTTAAATGATTTTGCAAAACCTAAAATCTCTCCCAAGTCATCTAGAATTTCATGTTACAATGTCTAGATCCTATTTAGAATTACCTCTCTTAGGTGTCAAATTCCAAACATAAAATCATTCAATAAATGGGCAATAAATTAAAAGCATTAAGAGCAAGACATCACAAATAAACCAACAAAAACTATCAATATTATAACTTTAGCTACTCATAATAATATTAAAAATAATCCTAATTATTCTAAACATGATGAAATTAATGAAAGTAAGAAGAAAAAAGAACAAAGAAACCCTATTTGAAGTTGAATCTCCCCGCACATCTATGTGCTCAAAATATCTTCTAAACTTGTGCTCCTACACTAAAGTTGTTTCTTCCTTATTTTGTAGCTTTTCCCTCTTTAAATAACCCAATTTAGGGCTAGGCTACACCCAATTATAGACTTCCCCTTGAAATTGTGCACAAAATAGATAGAATTTCTAATTTTATCAAGCTTCCACATTGATGAGTGTTGCAACACCCAAACTTCTATTCATGAGACATTTTGGATAGCTACATGGGTGTTGCAATGCCCATGGTAAATTCATTCTGAACAGTGTTTTCAACATAGCTACAGTGTTTCAACTTTCCATCCTTCAAACTTGATTTAATTTTCTTCTAATTAATTCCCACTAGAACAGTGACAGCATGGCGAGTGTGCATTCATTATAGAAAATTGAATAAAGCAACTTGAAAGGATAATTTTTCATTACCTTTTATTGATCAAATGTTGAACTATTTAGTAGGCTATGATTATTACTGCTTTCTTAATGAATTGTTGGGTTACAATTAGATTGTGATTGCACTAGAGGACTAAGAGAAAAAGACCTTCACTTGCCCATATGGTACCTTTTCATGCGGGAGAATACCTTCTGGGTCATGTAATGCTCCCTCCATGTTTCAATGGTGCATGTTGGAAAATTTCCATGATATGGTGGAAAACATTATGTAAGTATTCATGAATGATTTTTCAGTTTTGGTTCTACCTTCAATCAATGCTAGCATAACTTGTCTCTTGTCCTACAGAGGTGTGAAGAAAACAACCTTGTTCTCAATTGGGAGAAGTGTCATTTTAGGGTTAGGGAAGAAATTGTGATAGTTTAACACCTAGGGTGTTAAATTTTGGGCTTTAGCATTAATGTGATTGAAAATGAACTGAAGTGTAAGGTTATATTCTATGAGACGAAGTAATTGGACATGATTTAGGTTTATATGAGGAAAAATTGAGTATTTTGATGATACATAAAAAGAAGATTAAATATGTATTTTAATGTTTGAAAATATGAAAAATATTATGGTTTAAATATATGAGCAAAATATGGTGAAAAGGGGAAGAAACTTGTAAAATAAAAGGAGATAGTGCAATAGGCAACGGTAGTGCTAGATTGGGCACCATGGTGTTGGATCATGATGGGAGCAAGGGCAATGGGCAAACAAGTGGGCACTGCTAGCGTCGATTGGCATTTATGTTAGAAATCTAGCTTTTTCCAGTTCATTGTGTTCCGTTCCATTTTCTTCCTCCCCAAACCCTACCCTCGTTATGCCCAATCCCTTACAATTTTAACTTGAAAAATTCCTTGCTTGGGTAGAGAATCCTTGGATCTTGACTTTAGATCAAGTTTTGATTGTTTTGATGTTAGATGAGGGAGGAAATTCAATTTCTTGTAATTGGAGGCAGATACTTGAAGTTCTCAGCTTGGATTCTCGTCTATGGGAAAGAGATATGCCTAGATTTCAAGGTAAATCACTTTTCCCCAATTGAATTTGGATTTTTGTCAATTAGGGTTTTATAATTTTTAGTGAATAGTAGAAATATGGGGGAAAATGATAGATTTCTTGTATTATTGAAGGGGGAAATAAGTTAATGGATTGATTATAGTGAATTGGACATAAGAATTCATGGTTTGTTAGGGTTTTATGTTAGTTGTAAACAATGTTTTTTGGATAAAATTGGTATGAATCTATGTAAATTTATCCGATAAATGGTTAATTAGTTGATTTTATTATATTTGACATGTTTTGAATTTGATAACATGAAATTACTCATTGTCTATGGCTATGAATAGTAACTCATGAATAGTAAGCATGGAGGTTTTGCATAAAAAACACATTTATGCTTAGTTTAATTGAGTTATAAGCATGATGAGCATGTTATTAAGGTAAATTTGATGTTAAATATGCTATAGAATCATGGTGTGTAATTGGGAGTAAAAACCCTAATCTCATGTCATAGAATAGCTTACAAGCTATGGATGCTTGTGAGACATTAAATCATTTGTATATTGAATTGTCATAGGTTGAGTATGGATTTCCTTGATTACCCATGTTGAATCATCAGGAAGTAAATGATACTTATAATTAGTATGATGAAAGGATTCCAAGAGAAAGGCCATATAAGTGACTAGATAAAGCAGCCTAAGATTGATGATAAAAGGGGTATTAATGAAATATATGGAATACATGACTTGCATGCCTAGGGAAAATAGTTAACAATGAATGAAGGTTTGATAACCTTGTTTGATTTGTGATGTGTAAAATGAGTAATCTATTAGCTTGATATAAATTAGCAAAATTATCATGTAAATGAATGGGATTGTTGCTCTATATAGGATAATCTTAGGAGGATGAAAAGGCATGAGCTTGAGCAGTGTATAGTAATTTACTCAAGCTAAGTAGGCTATCTTTCAAATATATTATTGGAAGGGGATTGTAATTATCCCATTATTTGTATTCATTTATTTACGAGCATTTATATATGGATGGGGACTTTGGAAATCCCGTGAATGGTGGTTGTATTAGATGTATACAATAAAAAAATTATTGAGACTAGTTTTGTCTCAAACATCTTGTTGTTATTACGCAAACTATTGGGGATAGAGAAGATCTCAATTATGCAAGGATGCATGTATTAATGGAATAGTAGACATTCCATAATAGTTTATTTGTAAAAAGATGATAGGATATGTTTCCTGTAAGGCATTAATGGATATATGGTGCCTAAATGGCACATACATGATGCTATATATATGAGGGGTCTAGAGTAATGGTATAAGTGGATATAAGGTGCTTGAATGGCATAGATATGATATGCCTAGACTAACATAGGTATGATTCATATATGTTGTTCTGGAATGGCACTATTCTGATAAAAATTGCCTGCATGGCTCATTATATAGTAGATCATATGATTAGATCATATGATTGTGAATATGTTGTTATTTTATTATTGTTTTCTATTATGCCTACTTACTAAGTTTGCTTGGACTCATGCCTGTTTATTATATGTTTTTAGCTGACAGGTCTGGTGAAGACTCCCAAATGTGGATTGGGATTGGTGAGCATGAGTAGAAGATATTTAATAATATGGTAAAATGTTGGAATTGGAATCCCATTGTAAATTTGTATAATAGTGAAATTATATAATTGTATTAAATTATAAATGTTGTATCTGATATTATAATGGCACATCATATGATAAATGTATTTGATATTGAATTGGAGTATGTTATTACCATCATGAGGCAAAGCAGGTTCTGGGTTGTGGCTAAGTTGGAAGGGTTTAATGATTTTATGGTTTATGTTATTATTGATGACCATATTTTATATTAGAAATTATGAATATAATTATTAGAAAATTATTTGATTGATGTATATCAGGTCTATATTCATATAATATAGGATAGACCCTGTTGGATTCATGATAAGATATTTCCCTTTAAAATTGGGAAATTGTTAGATTATGAGAAGATTTTCCTTAAGAAGAAGGGAAATGTTAGCATCCTGCATCATCCCCAACATGGATTGGTCAAAACACATAGAGTGGGGGTGCGAGGCATTACAGCTAGGACATAGAGTGTCAACATCTGGATTGGAAGTGGATAGAGCAAAGATTATAGTAATTGAACAACTCCCACCTCCAAACAATACAAAGGGAATTCATAATTTCCTAGGCCTTGCAGGATTCTACAAGAGATTCATCAAAGACTTCTTGAAATCTCTAAAAGTTTGTGTAATCTCCTTGAAAAAGACACTCCTTTTAGTTTTGATGAATTATGTTTGCAGGCATTTAATACATTGAAAGAAAAGTTGATTTCTACGCCAATCCTGTTGATGCCTAATTGAGATTTTCCTTTTGAAATCATGTGTTATGCAAGTGATGTATCATTTAGAGTAGTTTTTGGATAGAAACATGATAAGATCTTTAGAGCATTTACTATGCAAGCTGTACATTGGACGATGCACAAAAGGACTACACCACAACTGAGAAGGAATTATTGGCTATGGTGTTTGCATTGGAAAAGTTTTAGTCATATATTATTGGGTCTAAAGTCATTGCGCACACTGATCATGCAGCCCTCTGATACCTATTTGCAAAGAAATATGCCAAACTGTGGTTGATTCGTTGTATTGTATTGTTGCAAGAATTTAATATGTAGATTCAAGACAAGAAACGAAGTGAAAATGTGATGGATGACCACTTGTCTAGGTTGGAGCATATAAGAGAAGAGAGAGCAAGTCAGGAGAAATTTCAAGATGAATAGCTATTTATTCTGAGTGGAAAATGCCCATGGTTTGCAGATTTTGTAAACTATATAGTGTGTGTAACTCTACCCCTATATCTATCATGGAAACAAAAGAAGAAATTTTTTTCATGATGTGAAAGCTTACTTGTGGGATGATCCATTATTATTCAAAAGATGTTCAGATCAAATCATTGGTAGGTGCATTCCAGAGGAAGAAATTCACGACATTTTGTAACAATGTCATTCATATCCTTATGGTGGTCATCATGGTGCAACCAAGACTGTTGCAAAAGTATTGTAATCTGGTTTTTATTGGCCAACCCTCTTGAGGGATAGTTATGCATTTTTGAAGACTTGTGATAATTGTCAACGCACTGGCATGATCTCAAGACATCATGGGTTGCCATTAACTAATGTTTAGAAGTGGAAATCTTTGATATTTAGGGAATAGACTTCAAGGGTACTTTTACTATCTTTTTTGGCCAATCTTATATTTTGCTAGCAATTGATTATGTCTTTACATGGGTGAAAGCAATCACCACAACATCTAATGACTCCAAGGTGGTGTCAAATGTTTTTCATAGGAACATCTTCACAAGATTTGGCACACCATGAGCTCTTATAAGTGATGAAGGTTCACACTTTCGTAACAAGCTTGTCAACAACCTTCTTTGAAAATATGTTGTGAAGCACAAAGTAGCATTGGAGATCCTGCAGATGTCCAACAGAGAGATTAAGCAGGTCCTGGAGAAAATCATTGACTTTAATAGGAAAGATTGCTCCAAAAAACTTAATGATGCACTATGGGTTACAGAATAACTTTCAAGACACCAATTGGGATGTCGCTATCTAGATTGGTCTTTGGGAAGGCATGTTATATTTTGGTTGAGCTAGAACACAAAGCATTTTGGGCTATGAAGAAGTTGAATTTAAATGTTGAAGGTTCAGGGAAGTAGAGATTGCTTTAGCTCAATGAATTAGAGGAATTCTAAAATGAAGCTTATGAAAATGCACGGATCTACAAGGATTGAACCAAGAAGTGGCATGACAAACTCATCTTGTAGAGAAAATTTCAATAGGGCCAACAAGTTTTACTCTTCAACTCTAGGCTCAAGTTGTTGCTTGGAAAATTGAAGTCTAGTTGGTCTAGACCTTTCATCGTGAATAAGGTGTTTCCACATGGAGTAGTGGAGTTGAGCACAAAAGATAGCATAACATTCAAAGTGAAAGGACAATGGATTAAGCCATACTATGGGTATGAAAGCAAGAGTGGAGACACTATCTACTTCAAGGATGGTGAATGAAGAACAGAATAGTCAGACTGAGACTATAAAGAAGTGCTTTTTGGGAGCCAACCATAGTTTCTACACTCTTTTCTTTTGTAGTCTGTTAGCATTAGCAAGTTGTTAATTGCATCATCAGAGAATTGATTTTCTTAGCATTATTTAGTTAGTAACTTTAAAGCTTTAATCATGCTTTGTTAGTAATTCCATCCATAATAACATGCACTAATCTTTGATTTTTAGGTTGAGAACATCTTGCAAAAATCCACACTGTTAAGAAGCACCAACTGTCCAATACAGTGCCATGGCATTCCAATTCATCAAAGACAAACATTTTGTGGACAATAAGCTCAATGCCATGACACCAAGGAAAAAAAATAAATTGCAAACAGATTGTCTAGTGTCACGACACTAAAACCCAATGCCGTGGCACCAAATTTTTTAAGGAAGAAAAGAGAAATCAAAGTGCATAGTGTCATGGCACATACTTCCAATTGCATGGCACTCAACTAAACATTTTCAAATGGGTTAAATGTGTCACTACCCAAAGTCATTTTCTGCTATTAACCCATTCGTCCCCTTCCTTTCTCTTACAACCCTCTTCAACCACCCCCCCCCCCCCACACACACACGCCCACCCCTGCCCCCCCTCCCTTCAGATCCCTTAAG
>JAYJMB010002381.1:0-15367 GCA_036873735.1 Pouteria campechiana
AAGGAGTAATTTCCTTTTCATTATGCACTAAATTTACTTTTCTAGGGTGACGATGTAATCCTCTTTGATACATTTTGTTATATGGGAATGTTGGTTCTTTAATGCAAATTATTTATTTCAATCATTGAGTTTTTTGCTTTCATTTGATTTGATATATTGCTTGATCAACAACATTATGAATCACATTGATTATGTAGCATGTTTAAGGCACATACTATATGCAAAACCATGAGCACCATTGAATGAAAAGGGTAAGTGGTTATGATACACACCTTATGCTAAATCAGCCTATTTGATTCATGTGTTCTTAAGCTTAATGGGTTTTCATATCAATTAGACTACACAATATAGGTAATTGGAACGAGTAGAAATACTTGATTTAAACCCACACACTTAACTGTAACAATCTCACATTAGATAGAACAAATCCAAGTTATGCATTGAATTCAACATCCTAATAGCAAAGAGCATCATTGAGTGGTAAAATTGGATCCCTAGACTTTTGCACTTTGTTAATCTCACTTACATTATTTCTGCAAGTTTATTCAAGTTATCATCCATACTTGCTTAGATTAAATCACATTACTTTAAGATAATGATAAGTTAGTAACTAAAGTTAATTGAATTGGTTTGAATATTCTCTGTGGGATCGACCCTTGCATTGCACACTATACTATTATACACTCATGCAGTTGCGAGTATTTATAATTTGAACCATTAGCTACTTCTTGTCACCAATCAAAGAAATATTGGATCCACATGAATATTCTATGGAGGCTTCTCACCAAAGGAAAATAATACTTCTAGATTAAAAATTTGTTTATAATGGTGAAAGAAGGAGGTTCAAAGGCACATTGCTAAGGAACAATTTCTTCAAACTTTGGGCGGTGCACATCACAATCACATTCATGAGGGTATGCTTCACCAAGATGGTATTTATGATACCATTCTCTGTACCTATAGTCTATTCCATAGGCATATGGTGGCCATCTATGGTTTCCTTCAGTTCTGGTCTCCAATAACCAACTCTTTTCATTTCCCTTACAGTGAGATGAGCATCATTCTATCGCATCTTAATGTCATTTGTGGGTTGCTTGTCATCAGAGATCCTTTTGATTTGCATCTCCCATCAAATGAAGATTTCAAAAGGGGTAGTTTGGGTTTACATGTTCTGAGCATAATCAGCAAATTGAAATGATTTGGCACCAAATTCTCATGGATAATTTGGGTGTAGCTATTTAGGAGAATCTTTGACCTGAATGCCCAATTGAAGGAGATGCCCATACTTGATGATTGGGCTAAATGGAACATTTGGATTGATAAAGCTTCTCTAAGAAGCATCATTCCAAAGGATGAGTTGATTTTGTTCTTAATGTTGTGGCTTTCAATCATCATCTATCCGTCATTAGCTCACGACCATTGCATCAATCCTATGTGCTTAACTCTAGCCATCGAGCTTGTATAAGGGAAGAGATTAGCCATTGCTCCCCGTGTATTGTGCAATATCTATCGTCGGCTTGGCAAGATGGTCATATATCCCTCTGGACCAGTTCTATGCAACACTTACTTTTCAACACATTTTTTATGGCATGGCTGGGAGTTTACTTTCCTTGGATTTACGGGGTAGAATCGTTAACATAGCTG
Organism: Pouteria campechiana; assembly: GCA_036873735.1. Classification (NCBI taxonomy): domain Eukaryota; kingdom Viridiplantae; phylum Streptophyta; class Magnoliopsida; order Ericales; family Sapotaceae; genus Pouteria; species Pouteria campechiana. The sequence goes on from JAYJMB010002381.1 coordinate 1,645, forward strand.
CCTAGCTAGAGTCTTTTGTTGGGGAGGTTTATGATTGACACTTTAGGAATATTTCATTCTATGAGGTGTCTGACCACTTATTAAAGTTGCATAAATTCTCCCAAAAAATGTTTTTGCTTATCTCAGTTAACAATCCTATAGGATTTGAGGTGAAGGGCATAGATAATACTTCTGGAAGGACTGATGAGTATATCATTTCTTTCATAGTTGCTTACTTCCTCTTTGTGATGGCTTTAAGTTTTGCATAGAGCCATACTTCCCATATCGGTTTGACAAGTAGTTTGATTTTAACTAAGAAATGCCAAGACATGTCATATTAATATCATGAGAGGAGCATGAAATAAGACTGGGCCTATTTTGATGGTATCCATTATCATTCCATTTTATTGCTACATTTCGTAACTATGATGTCTTCTTACCTGGTGCAGCCCAGAGAGTTCACATAACCAAGTACTATGCTTCGTGGTACAATAGCAATGGTGGTAATATTAGTAGGGACATGCCTCCAAATTGTGGTCAGACTATCTATCGTCCATTGACATCCTCTTTTTGAGCTTGACATGATGAGGATATCTTCTTGGAAGCACAATGGGTTATGAACTTCAAGAGCTGGCCACTTTTCCATAATCGTGTTATGGCTAGATGATCATCATCCCCATTGAAATATTTATCACACTAACCATAGTCATATTGGGTGGTAGGTCTATGGTGAGCACATATACCCCACAGATAAAGATATCATAGTAGAGCCAGTAATTTCTGAGTCAGTAATTCTTGAACTGACTCCTTATGTTCCTCTAGCTTATATTGAGCAATTGCACCAATCAGCATGCCTCTTTTAAGAGAAGAATTGACTAAAGTAGAAGCTAATGCAGAGGGGAGGTTGTAATAGTACTTGGCATATTGCACTCCAATACGATTCTGTGATAGGGCTCCTTAAGCTTTAGTTCCTCTGAGTACTTCATTTCAAAAGAGAGGAGTAACATCCATTAGTATTGCTGTGAAGCAAAGTAAGAAAGCAAAGACTAGTCAATGATTGCCTAACCCTCTTCCTGTGAGAGTAACTAAAAGAGCGGATTTTTGACAATCCCACTTAGTGACTACTCTTCTTTATGAAGCAACTCCTCAGGTTTCATTATTTCCTCCGCATATTGCTAAGTTTGAATAGGTGAAAGAATGAGGGAATGCAGAGGCCCTCTTTCCAAAGGCAGTCCATGCAGAATCTCATACTGATCAGGCAGAGATGGTTGTTGATATTGATGATACTGCAGCTGACATGCCGGCTGATGATCACATGGAATTGTCATCAGATTCATTTAATTTGTAGAATGCCTTAGCCCTATTCATAGATATACCTACTATGCTTTCTCCATTACCCTCATATCTTCTTTACTTGACTGAACCTTCAATTGAAGAGGAGGTTACCTTAGCAAAGGTCCCATTAGAGGGTGCTATTGCTGTAGTTGTTCTTGAAGGAAATGTTGGGTCCTAAAGGATGGCTTAACCCAATAGGAAAGGGGTAAATTGGTTTTATAAAAATTATTTGCTTAACCCTTTTATGGATTAATTCTCTCTTTTCGTGCTTATGTGTGATGCAGTATGAGATAAATAATAAAACAATAATATGCAAGGAAAGTAAAGCAACTATACAAATAGCACACACAATATTTTTATAGTGGTTCGGGCAACTGTCCCTAAATCCACTCTTCCAAGAGCACCCTCTCCTTATGCCTTGGGTTCTACTATATCCCATATAATGAAAATATGATAGTGATCTCAACACTCTTCTACATTCTAGCTCTAAGGGGCATAAAAAAGTGTTCTCAACACTTTTCTGGATTTTAGCTCCAGGGGGCATAAACATAGTGTTCTGAGTACACTTCTACATTAAGTTTTCACCACCAACTCTCTGGTTTTTAGATTAGACAAAAAATTAATACACTTTTACAAAGTGTTACATTTTAGCACAAGGGAAGATGAGATCTTTTACAACACTAACAATATAGAAAGATCTTTCCATAATGTAGAGATAATGGACATTAATAATATGAAGATTTAAGCTCCTGGCCATGGGTGGAAGGATTTGCATAAGATTATACTCATTTAAAATATCTTCCTTCACCACCTTCGAATCATCCCACCTCTTCTCCTTAAATAGCTCTCTTGAAAACTTGACCATTGGAGGAAGATTATCTTCATTGAATGAAGAGATGAAGGTAGATGAGCAGGAATAAATGTAGAAGACCATTTTGATAATCTCTCATTTGAAAATGTCATCATCTAATTAATTCCCATCTTCCTAGAGTTATTCTGCCATGTCGAACTTGACATAAAAGAAGTTGAATAGCTAGTTCAGGAATTGACAAATGAGGAGATGCTGCAACTCTAAATTGGTTCACAATTTTGGAAAGAAGATAATAAATTCTAACAAACTTAGCCACTCCACTTTGTCTGGTGCTTCATTACACTTGTCTGAACTTAATATCGGAAAAAGTCTCTTCTCTGTCAAAGTCTCTTTTTAGTTGGACAAAATCTCTTCATCTCCTACTTTGTCCATAGTTAATTCCAGAATAATTTGGACTTTTTCATTCTTGGTCAAATGTGTTTGCCTTCTAAACTTTTTCTTCCATCTGCTGCCATTCTACTATTTCTTCAGATAGTGTGAGATTTCCAATAAAGTAATCTGATTGACATCTTTGAGCATATTTTGAAATCTTTGTAACTTAGACTTTTTAAAATGTGGCAGATGGTAAGAGCAAATATATGTAGTCCTGCACTTGGAAATTTGAATGGGTTTCTTGATGTTTAATTCTTGTTTTACACTTAGAACCCTCAAGCATTTCATTCTTCTTCAATAGATTGTCTATTTTTACAATTCAGAAAGGTTGTGAACCACTTTGAAGATGATTGTTGCAAGATACAATTGCTATAGTGTCTTGAATTTTTTATCTTTAAAAATTTTCACTATGGTAAGTTACTGTAGCGGATCATTGTAGCACCACTTTGTTTATAATTAATTATAGATAAATTAATTGTATGCCTATTTGTCTATAGCCATTATTATAGTAGGTTACTATAGTAATTCATTTGTCAATTCAGCTTTGCAATTTATCCGTGATACTGTAGCAATTTACTATACCAGCTACTTCATGTTTAACTTTGTCTTAGGTGACTCTTCATCTTTAGTACTGTAGCGATTTATTGTAGCAACTACTTTGTCTCCAACTTTGCCTTCCACTTTGTCTGACACAGTAGTAATACTGTAGTAAAATTACTCTTGCAGTGCACCTACACTTGGAATTTTTTACACTTTTTCCACCTTGTTAACTTGACATTTTTCATTATATTTTCCATTTTAAATCACAATAATAATTATCGATATGAAGTTTGCATAAGTTGTAAAGCATGGTTATGCAATTTTGAATCATACTTTTTGTTTATAAACTCATCTAAGCACTCATTCTTTTTCATTAAAAAATACATCTAGACTTATATCAACATATATATGCTTGTGTAAGTGATATCCTAATAAAGTACACATATTTCAAGCATATCTTTCTATATTTTAAGCTTCCTATACTAGAAGCATTATTAGCATAAATCAAGTCTTAAGACAAGCTTTGTTGTCCTCAAAATCATTCAATAATCTCAACAATCTTCTCCTTTTTGATGATGAGAAAACTTGAGGACTTGTGACATTTAAAGGATATGCTAATGAGCTAATAGCAAACTCCCCCTATCTAATTGAAATGTGAAATCTAATGGTGTTTGATATTTTGACATGAAAATAGGTCTTCTTCTAGAGACATATCATGACATGTCATTTTCTATCTGCTCATCACAAGTCTTTCTTCATTCGTCTCCACCTTTTTGTCAGAATCATAAAGGGACTTTAGGATGGGGTATGTCTTCACCCATTAATATCTCAAAGAGAGGACAATTGACAACAATTATGAGCATGAGATAGCATCAAATCAATATGCTCTTCTCCCCCTTTTTGTCTACAGTAGTTCTTCCTCCGTAAATAAGGCTTCTACCATTTGTCTCCCACTTTTTGTCTAAAGGATAGGACTTTTCAGGCATAATTATGAAAATGAAGAAAAAATTTACTTGTTGAGTCCCTAAAGAGTTAACAACCACATATGGATCTTCATCCCATATAGAGTATAACCATGAGCGTGAGATAAGATTAGTTTTCAATAATATAAGGAATAGATTCATGTCATGGGAAGCATCCAAGTTGTAATTGAATTTTTGAAGATATGTAAACAGTTTTCAAGGATACATCAATTTATATATCATTTCAAGGATGCATCAAAATCATAATTCTCATTTAAACACAAAGGAAACTGAACTGATAGTCATATTTCACAAAGAAATTGCATAAGAAACTTTACCACATCTTTTCAAGAATGCAAAAATCATAGTTTTAATCATATAAGGTGACAAACACACATCATTTCAATCATTCAATAGTTACGTTATGACAGTGCATGATTTTAGTTGTTATATTTATTTTTCTGATTACTTTGTAGTTTCTTCTAAATAGATTTTTCTCTCCTCCCCTTGATTTTTGAGATGTGGCATTTGATTTTCATGATTACTCAATCTACAATCTTTCAAGTAACTCACTAAGAAATGTTTATTCCTAGAGTTTTATGGTTTTTAGTTTCTAACCTATTCTTCCCTTTATAACTATTTAGTGTTTCTTATTTAATCATGCATTAACACAATCAATTTTGACATGATGATAAAAATTCATTAACAAATCATTTCATATGCAATAAGAACTTAGCAGATTTTGTTTCTATTTCATATGTCAAAGGTTATAAAGAAGCTAAAGATTATAACATGTATCACTTTTAGGAAAATTATGGTACTTATGGAGTCAGATTTGGAAAATGTGTTCAACATGAAAGTTTTATTTATTGTTCTTAAATTTTCAATGCATTAAGAATCATAAGATTTTGAACTTGTATAAGAAAGTTATAGATAGAACATTACAACTGTCTCCAGTAGCTGAAACTTAGTTTGAAATTTTACTTTGTTAAGAAGGCGTCACTTTGAGGCCCAACGACTCATAGAAGGAGGCTAATTTAAAAAATGCGATAAACATAAACTTTGTATGCCTTCAAATTATCTATCCAAGTAATTAAGAATCACTCAATTTTGAGTTCATAAGAAAATTTTATGATCAAAATACTTAAACTACTCCTAATGATGTGAAAATTATAGAAAATAACTTGGGATGAAACTGACTATCACATATTATTTAAATTTCCTCATCATATGATTTCAAGTTGTATATGCTCAAACATGCTTACAAATATTATGGTCATGAATAGTAGAAATAATGGATAAAGTGTAGTGATTCATGACATGAGCAAAACTTTAAGCATTCACAAAGATTTAAGTTATTTTGTTAATTATTTCAATCTTGGGAATTCATGCCTTAATGATGATTACAGATGGAATGACTAGGCATGGAATGCCTATTTAAGACCTTAAACCATGAGGTTTCCCAAACAGGATTGACTATGCCTTAGGACTGTAATTATATTAAGATTAGTTATTTTACATATCAATTCAAATTTTCATAATAAGTTAGTTCAGAAACAATGAAATCAATTCAACTCAAATCTAAAGTAGTTAAATGTACATTTCAGGAGCATAAAGAATATATAGTAGTGAAATGCATGTGTTCAATATACTTATCAATCAAATATATATCAAGTTTGGCAAACTTGTCTCTTTTGTCACTTCCTTTTTCAATTTTTGCATTTGAGCTCATAATTGATGATGTCAATCTTGACTTTTCATTTCAGCGATTGATTTTCTTTCTTCAATTTTAAGTTTGTAGATTAAGAAGATGATTTAGATTTCTCATATTTTTCTTCTTCCATGTGCTTATTTCAAGCTTTGTCGACATACACTTGAAATATTCTTATACTTTTTCTTTCATTAGAAAAATCAAACTGATGTGAGCTTTATGCAGCAATTCAATTAGTGTAATTCCTTTTTATTACAAAATAGTATGCAGTTAAGGATCAAGACTACTCAGCAAAATAAAATACACTTCATTATTTTTAACAGATCATTCAATACTTAAACTGTTTGTTTCTTTTATGAATGTTTTCATTTTTCTTGGGTGTCTCTAAAATTATGTTTCAATTTGTGTTTCATTTTTGTAACTCTAATTTATTTGATTTAGATTCTTCTAATCTACATTAAACCTTAAGGTTCTATTCATGTTCTCATGAAGCTATATTAGATACAAATGAAATCATATCAGAAACAAATGAGTAATGTATTAAGTATAGACATTAAAAGAATATAGAGGAATTTGGGTTTGAGTTGCCATACCTGCACCTACCTTTTATTTGTCTCTAGCTTCTTTAAACATGTTCTACATCCAGTATCAAGAAGCCATTTGTCCTTTGATAGAGCTTGATAGATTTTCCTTACTTCATCTTCTTTATCCACATTTCTTTCTTTCACAAGTTGCTTCTCCTTAATTTGTGAGGATTTCTCAATTGCTTTAGCCTTTTGTTCTTCAATTTGTGTTTGTGGCTTAATAATTTCTTCTTCTTCTTCTTCTTTGGGTTACTACCTCTCAACCCATGATTCTTTTTCTATTGGAGGTTGCTCCTCCTTTTCTTCTACTTGGTTTCTTGCACTCAAATCAATCTCAACAACAATATTAGTTTCATTTAAGTGCAAATCAGCTTACCCCTCATAAATTATCTATAACCTATCCAACATTTCTCTTACACTTTTACAGGTTAAGACAAAGTTGCAAATGGTGGGGTAGAGAGCATGTAGCAAGGCATTCATAGCTTTCAAATTTTCTTGCCTTGCTCTCTCTTCATCCTCATGCAGGCCAAAAAAAAATAGTTTTTCATAACTTAAGGTTGTTGGCCATAAGATATATTTCCAATCTCGTTTTCCATTGAGTGAAACTTATTCCATCAAAATACATGATAGTTCAAATTACAATTCCTCACAAGTCTATGGATGTATAGCAATATAGTGTGTAATGCAAGGGTCAATCCTACAGAGAACGGTCAAACTGAATTAATTAATTTTAGTTACTGAACTATCCTAACCTGAAAAGAATATATTTATAACTAAACAGATTTGGAATAATGTTTGGTATAATTTAAGAATTTTAGAAACTTAATGGAATGAAATTAAATCAATGGCTAAATTAAATGTAGATAGATTAGCAAGATGAAGAAGTCTAGGGATCCGATTTCACCACTAGATGATACCCCTTTGCCAATGAAATATTGGATTCAATGCCTCACTTGGGTTCATTCTTTCAAAAGTAAGATTATTACTGTTAGGTATGTGGGTTAAAATCATGTACTTTCACTCACTCCAATTACCTATGGTGTGTAGCATAATTGAGGTGAAAACCCATTAAGCTCAAGAACATAAGAACCAAAATAGAATGGTTTAGCATATGGTATCTACCTTAACCATCTATCCTTCTCATTTAAGGGAGCTCATGGTTTAGCATATAATGTGTACTCTGACCATGCTTTGATAATTAACTTAATCTGTAATATTAGTGATCAAGTAATAAAATAAACTAAATTATTACAAACAACATCATGAATGAAACAAGATCATATAGCATTAATAATATCTAACAATCCATAACAAAGAGTATCAAAAAGGATTACATCTTCACCCTAAAAAAAGAGATTTAGTTCATAAGAGAAAATAGAATAACTCCCTTAGACAAGATGATAATAATGAAGAATATCTTCTCTCCTTCTTCTCTCTTACTTGCAAACCCTTCTTCTTCTCCACGAGAAATATCCTAGAAAAATGGCTTTCTACCTCAGAGAAAAAAATCCTAACACCAAAGTGAGAAGAACCCCTGAAAAACCCTAACTTTTTCCTTTAAAACCCCCAAAATATGCAAAAAGTCCATAAAAAATATTGGCCTGTTGGTGGCATCGGCATGCTACCTGACTGGTGGCTATCTTTGGTTCTAGCGCTGGTGGCACCAGGTGGGGACTAGAGGTGTCGGTTGGGTGTCTTGATTTTATGTTGATTTTTTGCTCCATTTTGTAACTATTTTCTTTCTCAACTTTGAGCTTCTTCTTTTCCATTCTTTTTTTCTCTTCTTTTCCATCTTAAAGACACCTAGAAAATCCAACAAATAAGCATGAAATTTATCTAAAATAGACAAGGATTTGCAAATAACTAAGCTTAAACATGTGTAATATAAGTGAATAAAATTCACTCATCAAATACCCTCAAACTTACTTATTTGCTCATCCTCGAGTAAAATAGAAACAAAAACACAAAGGACATAACTATAATATAATAAAAAAACATAAACTCACAAAGGACACAATGAACATTGATCTCAATCATTAATCAAAAACCTTCATAAAATAAGCATAGTTAAGAAGAACTATTAAGATATCACATATGTTTTTCAATTTTTCATCTGAACTTTTTCCTTTCCTCCTTAGATTCGATGTGCATGTGCAAAACGTATAGCCAATTCAATCTACATATTTTCACACTTACATTCATTTAAGCAATTGAGTAATACATATTTAATTCAACCCTGAGAACTTGTAAATTAAACCAAAGAGACTACTTTTAGATGAGCATTTTTCTATTTTTGTGGGCTTTATAACTATCACATTCCACATTTTTTTATTTTCGATGATGTTTTATTTTTTGAATGTGATCCCCTCTATTACTTAGGTTGTATTACTATCACACCCCCAAACTTATTTTCTTCATGAATCATAGAGATGTGATCCCCCCAATTGTTTGGGTTGTATTACTACCATACCCACAATTTTGTTTTCTTTCTTATTCATAGAGATGTGATCCCCCATATTAACAAAGATTTTTTACTCTTATTTTCTTCTATCTCATCTAATGCTTGTCTCAACATACTTATAATGCATTCTAGAATCAAAATTGAACTATGCATACTTATTCTCCTAAACTCATGCTAAGCATTCAAAGATTTCAAAAGAAATGACTAATTTATTATGGTTAATGTGTATAAGGAATCTATAGCAAATTAGACTAAAGATCAAGTCAAGCATTGTAGACATAATAATTTCTGTCCTCTTGAACCTAACTATTGCAAAATATCATATACATGTCATTGGTTTTAGATATTGACCTTGATCAATGTTCAAAACACAACCTAATCCAATAAAACACTCAACATAAAAATTTAGACATAACACATAAACTAATTAATCTAGATAAACCAACTAAACACATGACACAAAAACTAAACAAATTGTAACAACCCCCAAACTTAGATAAAGACACCCATAAACAAAAATAAAATGTGAAATACCCTCAAACTTAAATATAACATTGTCCTCAATGTAGAATAAAGCCATGAAAAATAAGGACTTCCCTAAATTGGGTGGATCACTCGTTTGAACTATCATCTTGTGCCCAACTTGAATCTTTGTCTGGTACATCAAAGAGTGTAGGTGGAGGTGGGAAGACAATGGAGCTATCGCCAGGTGATATGTTGCAGCTTTTGAGCATGGCAATACAGGCATTATTGTAATCCACCATATAATTGTACTTCTTTTAATGGTCCTTCATCATTTGTCTTGTATAACATTGAACAGCCATGAAGTGAGTTTGGAAATTAGCAAGTGAAGATTCTTTAGAAGAAGACCACTTTACAGGTCTTTACTATAGAGAGCTAGGAGGTGAAGGTGAAGAACTTGCTCTTCCACTTCTCTGCGCTGTCTTCTCAAACATATCTATAACTGCATCTTTGATCATCAGAAGAGATTGTTGAAGTTTCTCTTAAGTAGATGTAGGAACTCCAGCCATGAGACACAACTAGCAGATGCGTGAATGGTGTCCAAATCCACTAGTGAGCCTCCTTGTGATGAAAGATATGATAGAGCACTTAATCACTCGACCGACATAATAGACAACCATGTCTGAATGACATAGTTGAGTATAGTTCACTCCCTTCTAACATTAGACACATGGTTGGAAGCCAACAATTTTGCTGAAATGCAATAATGTCATGCCTTGCTTGTTGCTTACAACTACCCTCTTGGAAAACTGATTACCCTATCATGCACAGTCTTCCACTTGCTACCTGATTGAGTAAGGTAAGAAATGATCTCATTATAGTCCAGTCCTTGCCCAATCTAAGCAAAGTATTCATTTTCTTCAATATTGTCCAAGTCATAAACTTGATTAATAGCAACTCTATCAAAAGGAACCATCTTTCCATGTACTAATGCTTTCAGCTCCCTAGGGTCTACTCTGAACTACTCTCCAGCATGGGCATAAAGCTCTCTAACCATTGGTACCACTATCACCTTTGGCTAAGCTATGAAGTGTATCTAATGCCAAGCTTGAATAAGGTCAGTTATATCAATGTAAGTTATATCCAAGCCTCCTTTATACATTCTCGATTCACCAGGGAACTATTTAAAATTTCTTCTGCTCATTCATTCAAGAACATGGGTTCAAGTGGTGCATTAGAATCTCTTGTCTGTCTCTTCCTGGAGGGACTAGCACACAAAGATTTCTTGGAGTCATAGTGACAGTACTAGAAGTAATGTAGTAGCACAACACTTGAGCAATCAAAATCAATCAACTCTACCAAGCCTATTCCAAGCCAAACCACACAACTCCACTTAACTTTGAAAGAACAACAAGTATGAACAAGAATATGTGCTTATACCACGAGAAAGAAGTCACTTCCTTTGCATTTCATCAAACATATAGCATGCACATTGAAATTTCTTAACAAATGCCTTGATAGCTTCTCAAATTCAATCCCAATACACACCAACTCCTACCACATACAATCTTGCAATATGTGCCCAACAAAAACCACACAAAACTTGGCATAAGCAATTCATTAAACACTTGATATGCACAACTTCAACAAAGCTCCATACACAAAAACCCAACTCCAAATCTTCTCAAACCACCACAAAAGCAAAGCACTTCACCAAGAAAGCCAATAAACTAAAGATTGAGATGATCCAAGTATCTTACTTAAAATTCTAAGAGATGTGCATAAAGTTATCAACCCAACTTGAAAAAATGGGTGAAGAAGATGATGAATAGGAGAATGGGAGAGATGAATCTAAGGAGGGAATGGAAAAAGGAAGAGTTTGGGTGTGAATCCTTGAGTTTTGGAGTGTCGGAATGGGTTTAGGGTTATGAGGGTGTGTTTTAGAAAAAAGGAGAGAGAAAGAGAGAGAGAGAGAGAGAGAGAGAGAGAGATGAGAGCTTGAGTGAAAAGGGGAGATAGAATGGGGTGCGTGCATGGGGGTATTAAGGGAGGCCATAAGGATGCGCCGCCCACTAAATTTTTTTTTTTGAATGTCTGGCACTAGAGGCACTTGCTCGTTGCCTCCACCTTGTCTCCTTTTGGTTTTACTACCTTGCAAATCTCTTTTCAAGATTATTTCGTCACCCTAATTTGATCTCCTTGCATGCGATCCTTATTTAAGCATTTACCCTATCAAACATTAAGTAAATAAACATTAAGCAAAAATAATTAAGTATAGTAACTAGGAAAATATAAATGTAATCTAACAACTTAATAATCAAAGCAAGCTTATTTAGACTAATGTAACTAGCCTACTTTATTAGTGCCAAAACATTGCTACTTCTAGAAAATTAAAAAGACTAAAAAACAAAAGCTTGGGCTGCCTCCCAAGAAGCGCTTTATTTAATGTCTAGGCAAGATGAACTCCCTTTTTATATAAATTTTCAACACTTCGTTTAGTTGCAATTGCTTCGGCTTACTCTAGTTGGCTAGGCAACTTCCCAAGTTTGTGACTTTGTACTACTTTTGCAATTTATCCTCACTGAGTTTCCATCTTTTTCATGGATGCCTCCATATTATGGGACCAGGAATTAATGTTTTGGAGTTTGGTTGAATGATTCTGTAACTCAGATTGTGTTGCTTGCATGAAACTTGGTAGTGTTTCTTTAAGTGTAGGCTTCTTTGGTTGAGGTTGAAATGAGGTTCCAGTTTGATTCTAATTTCTTTCATTGTTCCAAGAGAAGTTAGGATGATTCCTCCAACCAGGATTGTAAGTGTTTGAGTATGGGTCATTCTTTGGGCTTTGGTTGTAAAAGTTCATTGCATTAGCTTGCTCAGCATCACTTGCAAAATATTCATTTGAAGGGCAAATATTAGGTGAATGTCCTGAATTACCACAAAGAGAACAAAACTTTTCTAGAGCAGGTTGTGGTTGCTTCAATTCACCATCACTAAGCACGTTACCTTTATTTGCTTACGATCTCTTACATCTGTATCGATAAATCAGAATTAGTATTCACTTCACAAAGTCCCCTAGATCTACCCCTTTCGCTTTTTTGTTGAAAATTTCCTGTCAACAACTTATAAAGCTCATAAGTTTCTTCCAGAGTCTTCTCTCCCATGGCTCCACCTATAGCATTGTCAACCATGGCTTAGCATGGTTGTATCAATCCATGATAGAAAAATTAGTTAAGCAACTCAAGTGGATATCTATGATGAGGGCATTGAACCAAAATTTCTTTAAACCTTTCCCATGCCTCATGGAAAGCTTCACCATCCATCTAAGTAAAAGTAGCTATTTTGCTTCTCAATTCTGCATACGATAAGAGTAAAATTTTCCAATGAACTTATTATAAATTGCTCCCCAAGTTAGCTACTATCATAAACTACATTTTGGCTGCATCTTTCAGAGTGTACATGAAATATCTCATAAGTAATTGATCTTCTGTTAACCCTTGCAATGGAAATATTTGGATGGTTGCATATAAATCATGCATGAAAGTTAATGGATCCTCTGAAGCTAACCCATGAAAAGATGGAAGCATGTTAAAGTGAATATGTTTCAAGTCATAATCTCTAGTATCCTCGTCTAACACAATGCATGAAGTCAAATCCCTATAGTAGGGCGTGCAAACTCTTTAATTAAGTGTTGAGCCTGTTGAGCCTATTGAGCTTGTTGTTGTGGTTGAGCCACTCAGATCTCCACATTGTCAGCCATGTTTTCTTCTTCTCTTTTGCTTAAAATTTCTATTTCAATTTTCACTTTGTCAGTACGATTATTTAATGGAAACAGAGTAGGATTTAGAGATTCCTTCTAAACATTCACAATACTACAACAAAAAGAAGGAAACAATTAAAAAATAATCTTATATACAATTATACACAAAAAAGAAAGAATATAATTTTTGTCCCTTATTAAATTTTCTTTGGCTTGTCTAAGATTTCTCATATTAGTTCATAAGCCAAGGCATCATTACAAATGGTGGGATAGAGAGTATATAGTGAGTTACATTTTTAGCTCTGCTTTCATTTCATCCTTACTTATGCCAATAAAGATAATTTTCCATAGATGAAAATCATTTGGCCATAAGAAATGCTTCCAATCTCCTTTCCTTTTACATTCAATTTAATCTATCAAAATTTTGGAAGATGGGAGATGGACTACTCTTTGAAGAGTAAAGTGGGTGACATTGTTAGGTAAGCCAAATAGATTACTAGAATTATTTACTTAGTCTGCTCTAATACCACCTGTAGAGTCCCGTAGGATGGCTTAACCTAAGAGGGGAGGGGCAAATTGGGTAAATAAAAATTCTTTGCTTAACCCCTATTAGATCATTTCCCTCTTTTCATGCTTGTGTGTGGTGTGGCGTAAGATGAATAATAAAATAGTAAAGTACAAAGAAATAA
>JAYJMB010002382.1:0-13631 GCA_036873735.1 Pouteria campechiana
AAGGGTTTTCTCCATTGTGGAGATGTAATTAGGACCACTTGTGGTCTGGGATGTGAATACACAATTTTTCTGATGTATACAGCAAGTGTAATTAATTTGAGGAAAAATTAATAATAATGGAAAAATCCTTTGGTATTTTTCAAAGGCGGCCAATTCCGGTCACGTCATTCCATTTGCATTTATTTCTTCCTCATCATTTATTGTACCCGATTTCGCGAATTTCAAATAGAAGGATAGATCATTAAGGTACACATCATATACTAAATAATTCTATTTTGATTCTTATGTTCTTAAGAACCAAAATAGGTAATTAGAACGAGTGAATGTATTTGATTTAAATCCGCACACCTAACAGTAATAATCTTACTTTTGAAAGAATGAACCCAAATGAGACATTAAGTCCAATATTCCATTGGCAAAAGGATGTCATCTAGTGGTGAAATTGGATCCCTACACCTCTTCTTCTTATTAATTTCCTTGCATTATATTAGCTATTTATTTACTTTTATTCTATTAAGTTTCTAAAAATTATACCAAACTTTATTCCAAGTCTGTTTAGTTATATACTTAGCAACTAAGATTAATTAAGTTGGTTTGTCATTCTCTGTGAGATCAACCCTTGCATTACACACTATACTGCTATACATCTATACATTTGTGATGAATTATAATTTGAACCATCAAGTTTTTGGCACCCCAAGGAATAGTTTCAAATTGATTTGATTAATTTAGTTACAATTTTTCTTTTTTCTCGTTATAGGTTTATTATATTTAGGATTTTTAATTGTTTCTATCTCTCTTTTTGTGGAGTTGTGATTGCAAGGAAGAAAAACATATGGGAAAAAAGACCCCGAAGGAGACATGAACCATATGAGATGCTTTGAGCAAACTCACAACAGATGAGTGTTAGAGGGAAGTCCAGAGGAATGTATAAATTGAATTCTAACACTAAGCTTTCTATGCAAATGTCTGAACTTGTCGAGCAAATGAATATGATGTGTTCCATAGTGATGGACCAAAAACAACCACTTCCTGCTAAGATTCTATCTGGAACATGTTTTCAATCAAATAAGCCTACTCTTTAAGAAACATTGCAGAGTTTTATCCAAGCAACCCGGACTCAGTTCCAAAATAATGAAACAAGGTTTCAAAATATTGAAGCAAGGTTCCAGAATGTGGAGGCATCCATAAAGATGATAGAGACTCAGTTGGGGCAAATTCCAAAGGTTGTGCAAAGTCACATATCTAGAAAGCTATCAAGTCAACCTGAGCAAGTTAAAGCAAGCACAACATTGGGAGGTGGTAAGGTAATACATGATAAAGTTTGTGTTGTGATTAACGATCCCAATGCCTCTGCAGTTAATGAAGAGGTAATGAATGCAAGGAGAGCTATGTTTCCAATTCTTAACCCTCCACTTAACTACAAGCCACCACCACCTTATGATCCACCTATCCCATTTTCTGGGTGTTTGGAGCTAAACAAAGTTGTTGAAAAACTTACGATGGCAATGAGCAAATTCTGGCATTAGATGTTTTCCCACAAGAAAAGGAGGAGAATAAAGAAAAATTTGAAGTGGAGCAATTGCCTCATTCTTTAAGATATGCATCTATAGGCAATAATTTATACTTTTCAGTGATTATTTCTTCTTCTTTTATAAGTATGGAGGAGGACACGCTTATGCAATTCAAAGATCATACTGTGAAGTTTGATATTTTCAAGAAGATAAAGTTGTCAAACGAGAACAAGAATTGCTCCAAGATAATTAAGTGAATAAAATCACTGAGGAATTTTTAGGAGAATCCATAAATATAGTTGAAGCAATACTAGTTGATGAAGATGAATTAAAAGATGATGAATCAATCAACTATGTTTATCAACAGGGAGCACCAAAATTCTACACACCACTACCAAGTTTCAAAGAACCAAATCATAGAAAGGCCAAATTTTGATTCAATGAAGGATGGTCATAGTTGGGCTAAGATTATAAACAAAGCACTTCTTGAGGGACAACCCAAGCTTTATAAACTTTCTTTATTTTCTTCATATTTAGCTTAGTTGTTTGTTTGCCTTCTTTACTTTTAAGATAGATTTTTTTTTAATTTCTAATTACTGTGTTTTGCAGAAGGAATTTGATTTTAGAAGATGGTATATGCTCTTTCAAGTGTTAAAATAATGCCATGCTAGCTACAGAAGAAGAGGATGTGAATACACTTCATTCACGAAAGCCCTTAATCTAAACTTCTTTCATTATTTCACATTGAGGACAATGTGAAGTTTAAATTGGGGGGTGTTTTGCATTACATTCAAGTTTATTCAATTTTTAGGCAAATTTTTTTGAATTTAAGTATAATTTTGATGAGCTTCACTTTTTGATAACTTAGCTAAAGAAAATCCAAGAGGAACTATGCTACCATTTGAAATTGAATGGGATGGATACTCTCTTGATGATTAGTAACATATGCTGAGTTTTTTATTACCATTATACATAATTTAGAAGGAAGGATCGATACTACCTTATTATTTAATGATTCTTATGATAAGTCTTTCTTTTTCATGATTGATGAAAATTTTATTTAGCACATTATATTATGATCATGTCAAATGTATGCCAATGAGTTGATAGTATTGTGAATTCAATGACTTATTTTGATTGACACAAGCATTCTAGAATTTGTTTGATTATTCCTCAAGAAGAAATCCTAGATTACATGTTTACTTAGAAGTAATTTAGGCATTTTTTTGATCAATTTGAGCCTTTCAAGATAACCTAATACATTCATGTCATTAGTGTTCCCATTGAGCCTTATGAGAGAATGGAATATGCAAAGCATATGAAAAACCACCATTCGACCTTTCTTTCTTTAGCCTCATCATCAAACCCTTTTTAGCCTGAAAAACCATGCTTGACCTATAAGAAACATATTCTATACATATGATTGTTAGAGAGGTATGAAGCAAAAGAAATTAAGTTTGAGGAAAATTGAAAAGAAGAATGCCGAAAGAAGAAGAAAAATGACAAAAAGAAAAGAATTAGTAAGGAATCATCTTTTAAACGGGGAAACCACATCTTCATGAACTCAATAGAAAACAAGTTTTGGGGTGTGGTAGTAATATAGGCTATAATAGAAGAGATCACATCCAAATGAACTTGATAGAAAATAAGTTTGGAGGTGTGATAGTAATAAAGCCCATAAGAATTAAAAAAAAAACACCCAAACAAAATTTTTTTTAAGAGAGTGAACATTCATATGTATTTACGCCATAATCTCTTACTTTGTGAATCCGTACTTCTTTTCTTTATTAGCCAAACCCAAGGCCCAATTACAAACTTAACAAAGACATATCGATCAAAGTGAACAGAGTCGTCTACATTAGTAAAGAGGAATTATGAAAAGCAAGGTTATATGACATTTTGTGAAGATCATTAAAATCACTGGTTTGCACCTTGTTGACTGAAAAATACATATGTAGCATGAAATTGAAATTACACACATTTTCATTTCATAAAAAGATTGATGAAATATGAGTTTCTGAATTATATGTACATATGTAATTTATCTGGCATATTACTGATTGATTAAGAGAAATTATCATAACTGATTCATGAGTTCAAATTTCTAGTTTGCTTGAGGACAAGCAAATAAGTTTGGGGGCATTTGATAAATGAATTTTATACATTTATATTACACATGTTTAGGCTTATTTATTTGCAAATTCTTATCTCTTTTAGATAAATTT
Organism: Pouteria campechiana; assembly: GCA_036873735.1. Classification (NCBI taxonomy): domain Eukaryota; kingdom Viridiplantae; phylum Streptophyta; class Magnoliopsida; order Ericales; family Sapotaceae; genus Pouteria; species Pouteria campechiana. Next base: position 3,740 of record JAYJMB010002382.1, read on the forward strand.
AATGCTCATTTGTTAGATTTAATAGGTGCCTTGAAGATGGAAAAAGAAGAGAAAAAAAATACAAAAGAAGAAGCTCAAGTCTAGAAAAGAAAACAACTACAAAGATGGAGTGAAAAAGCAACATAGACTAAGGCAGCCAGCCGGCGCCAGAACCAAAGCACCATAGTCGGCAGCAAGCCAGCGCCAATGGTGGAGATATTTTGCAGATTTGTTCTGCAATTGCGTATTTGCTTGGCATTTAAGCAAAAACTTAGGGTTATTCAAGGGTTCTTCCTATGTCCATTTTTTAGAGTTTTTCTCTAGGGTTTAGAGATATTTTTCTGAAAGATTTTTCATAGAGAAGAATAAAGGATTGCAAATAAGAAAGAAGAAAGAGAGAAGATGTTCTTTATTATTATCATCCTGTCTTAGGAAGTTGTTTTATTTTCTCTTATGAACTAAATTCGCTTTTCTATGGTGAAGATGTAGTCCTTTTTGACACTCTTTATTGTGGATTATTGGATATTATTAATGCTAGATGATCTTGTTTCATTCGTGATGTTGTTTGCAATAATTTAATTTATTTTATTGCTTGATCATCAATATTATGAGTTAGATCATTTATCAAAGCATAGTTAAGGTACACACCATATGCTAAACCATGAGCTCCCTTGAATAGAAGGATAGATCGTTAAGATACACACCATATGTTAAACCATTCTATTTTTGTTCTTATGTTCTTGAACCTAATGGGTTTCCACCTCAATTATGTTAAACACCATAGGTAATTGGAACAAGTGAAAGTACTTAGTTTAAACCCACACACCTAATGGTAATAATCTTACTTTTGAAAAAATAAATTCATGTGAGGCATTAAGTCCAACATTCCATTGGCAAAGGGGTGTCATTTAGTGGTGAAATCAGATCCCTAGACCTCTTCTTCTTATTAATCTTTTGCATTATCTTTAGTTATTTATTTACTTTTATTCCATTAAGTTTCTGAAAATTATACCAAACCTTATTCCAAGTTTGTTTAGTTATATACTTAGTAATTAAGATTAATTAAGTTGGTTTGTCGTTCTCTATGGGACCAACTCTTGCATTACACACTATATTGTTATATGTTCGTACACTTGTGATAAATTATAATTTGAACCATCAGTAACCACGAAGAAGAGCAGAAATGAAATGGGTTTGATTCAAACATAACCCTGCCCTAAGAGAACCTAAAGAGATAGGGATAGGATTCTCTTAAGGATGCCAAGGAAGAGCAGATGGCTTTGGAAACTTCCAACCTGCAGTAGCGAGTAAAGTCAGAATGCTTCCACAATGTTATCAGACAAGCACGAATAAGATCTCTCGACAGCTATTTGAAAGAGATACAAAGAACTTAAACTAGGGAAAGACAGTTACTGTAAGAGGGGAAGAAACAGTGGTAGCTTGAAAGCAAAGGAGATAAAAAAGAAACCAGAAAATGGAAATGATTTTTGGTATTTGCAGTGGCGTCTTAAAGACATCTCTCAACGAAACCGTCTAGGGTTTCATGTAAAACCAAAGAAGTGATAGCCTAGAGCTTCACGAAAACCAAAAATCGATTATTTTCACGTTTAGTCGCATTTAAACCCCATACACTTGGGCGAATAGAAACATCAAAGGGTCACATCAGTACGAATAAAGTTGTCACATGATGATTGGCGTCAAAATTCAAAGAAAATAAATAAATAAGGGACGCCAGAAGCACAAAGTCCCAAATCTGCTAAAATTTAACATCTAAGCAGAGCCATTTGGGTAGGCGATATAGTTCAAAAAAGTGGAAGCGTCATAGCCCCATTCAAGGCTATGATGTTAGGAAGTGAATTTGAGTTGTCACATAAATTATCTTATTTACTATAACGGTTACCAAGAGATTAACCCAAGGCTCATAGTCCAGAAAATATAAAAGCTCAGTGTGCACTGCACGTCTACTTAAGGAGGGACTGGTGTTAAGGAACTCTAACAAGGATACCTAATTATCCCGTTGGCCATATGCCACCTCAGACCCCCATGCTGATAGGGGTGCCTATTAGCAGTCCTGAGAACATAGGATTGTATAAGGTGTGTTTTCCTAGAGTCCTCCTCTAGGGACAAGATTGCATCTCTCTTGTATATAAGCTACGTATGCATCTAGACTACCGCCTTCGCTCAAGTATAAAAGGAACAAGTATGCACCTACCAAAAAACACAAGCTCTGGTTATTACCTATCCTTCTAAAAAAGTCTCATTTACTAACTTAAGCATCGGAGTGTTCACGCTAAGAACACCCTTGGCATCCTCTAACCTTTATTTAGTCTTGCAGGATTCTCGATGATATTCATTAAAGAGCCATGTCGATATTCAATTTGGGGACAACCCAAACAATAAATTAATGCATGCATAGTTTTCAGCAAGTATTCTGCAACATATGCGTTATATATAGCATGTAAGAATTAAAGTATGCATAATTGTCAAAATAATTTCTAAAATAACGAGTCTTGTGATGCATCATGCATGCATAAATTTAGTACAACCAATGACTAAAATTCTAGAAGTCAAACAAATTTTCCTATAAGTAGGGTATCACTTCTTTAGTATGTGATGCATATTTCTAATAGCATATCTCAGTCAGGACTTCAATTCTAGGACTCCAATTCCATGGCTTACCATTGCTATGAGTGGGACCCATGTCCTGCAACAGCTAATGCTTTTATGATGTGTACACATATTAATATATATCCACATCTATTTCTCAAAAGAAATTTTATATTCTATAATTTGTGCCAACTTTAAGTAAATCTCAACCAACATCCACGCATCCAAATTAGAGTATTGGGTGATATTAAAATCCCAATCATCCATGCGAGGGGCGCCCTAAAGACATCACAGATGGGAATAGCAAAGCGGTGGACCCCATGTATGATAGCTGAATTTTTTCGACATAAGTAGTAAGTCTAGAAACTAGTGTCTCATACAGCCGATTATTTCCTTAGTCTAAGTTTAATTCAACAGTTCCAAAATATTCAGCTATCTTATTTTTAATTAAAATATCCAATGGAAATTATGCAAGTTTAAAACACATGAATTCTCTTCCAATGTCTCACACCAAAACAAAATATATCAGTGTTTACATGTCATGCGAATTCTAAGAATCCAACTTTCTAATGCTATAAACTTCCAGCAATACTTATGTATCTATAAGCATGAAATCATACTTTCTGTCCAAATTAAATCTAATGCATTCTTTTGAAAATCTCATGCATCAGATTTAACATGAATGCATAAAATCCAAAAATAGCACTGTAAAATCAGTGTATGAAATTAAAGCATGAAAAACATCAACTGCTAGGATGATATTTGTAGTAATGGGCTTGGTTTGGTTGGTCAACAATGTGTTTCCAAGGGAGGAAATTAAAACTATTCCAACTGAGTTCTCCAAAGCTCTATTGATGTTATTTTCAATCAGCTAGGTGCTATGACGTGATGTAATGATAAAAAAAAATGAATAATGCTTTTTGAAATTATAATCAGATAGGAGGACTACTAAGCAATCAAAGAATTGATATGGTTCCATTCACCCGCGCGGATAGGAGGAACTGCCAATGCAACAAATACGGTTCCACATGCGGATTGCCTACCCGCAGCAAAGTCTTGTCACAGAACCGTCAATGGAACAGATGTAGCTGCATTCAGTGGTTTGGCAAAGGGAAGCGGATGTTGTACTCCTTTCCGCTGCAGTAAGTAAAAAGACAATATGTTCTTCTTTTTTACTTTTGTGATTTTTATTGGCAGGGGAAGAATTAAAAAATATATCTATAAATGTTGCCTATTCAGATACCATAGAGGAAAAGCCAAACACAATGAAGTTACCCCTGAGGTGACCAATTTTATTAGACACATGGTAAGAGTCAAGGATGGCTGGCCCTTACAAATCATGGATAATAAAGTCACCACTATTATCTAGAAAATTCCCTAATTAATCCATGTCGAAATTTTTGCACTTTTTTAGATGTGCACATGTCAATTGCAAGAAAACATGACTGTGGATATTTAGGATCCATAAACATGTATTCGGGAAAAGGCAAAGCATGCGACCAACTTCCATATCTAGGCTACAGTGGTTCTAAAGAGATTATCAAGAAAAAATATTTTTAGTAAAATATGAGAAAATTTCAAAGATCAAGAATGTAATAACTTAAAGTTCACTAAGGCTGAGTCTTGACTGTGATGGCATTTTGTTAGTAGAGATATTCTGTGGGATATAAATGCCCCTTTTAGGTCAAAACACTATAATTGGGACAAGGATAACAGATCTCCTCTAAATGAAACCTTGATTAAGAAAAGAATGAAATTTCATTGAGATGATAATGCATAGGGGTACAACTCAGGCTCATGAAACTTGGGTTCCCTTCAACCCTAACTCTAACCCTATTTGTAAAACTTCAACTCTAAACCTAATCCTAACCCATTTATAAAACTTCAATACTAACCCTATTTTTGAAAATCGGGCTTGGGTTGAGTTTCGGTTGGAATTCGGGTTGATAAAAGAAGTCAATTTGCTAAAAAGAATTCAATAATTTATCTCATTCTAATTAAATATAGAGCAAAAATGTCAATCATGACAAGCTAGAGTTTGGATTTGTAATCCAATTTTATACGATCAACATACATAATTTCTAACCTTACATACAAATTGAGGATCTCATGATGCTTGGACATGCAAACCACCTCCTTAGACTTCTAAGCGTACATGATATCATAAATCTCTTCTATATAATATCTATGTAAAAAAGAATCAGATTTGGTTTAAATATTAATTCTGTAGACATCAAACCTCATCAACTTCAATGCTCAAACGCAATAGCTGACTTTTTAGTTCCGCAGTTTCTTTTTCAAGTTTTTCCTTCTTATGGGCTTCATCTTCCAGCGTCTTGCGGAGCTTTAAAATCTCAGTATTTTCAGCTGCCTGGGATATTCAAAAATCTAATTATAATTTCATAATTGGACAATGGCAAAGAAACTCATTCATTGAATCTGGTCCCTGCGAAACAGGAAGGAAATAGAAAGAGTGAATGCTAAACCAAATGAATAACATGACAATTAGATAAATATTGAAGACTGCTTACATAGTTACACAAGATCTATCAATGCCAGCGCCATGAAGCTAATCAAGTACTAAGCTAGAAATTTTGAAGCATAAGCAGCCAGCTGTTGAACTCCAAAACACTTAGAATTTCATATTGAACATCTTAAATTTTACCCATCTTCTCCACATGTGATTCACGAACCTTGATCATAGTACGCCTGGGAACAAAAAGTTATTATAAATTCAATAAAGAATTGTATAGCATGTTGAGCTAGAACTTCAATCTAAGACTAGAAATTACATAAAGCAGTGACACACATTATTGGTATGTAAGACTTTCAAGTAATTAGTGATATTTCATTTTCAAAGTTACCTGTAAAAGAAAAACCCAAAGTTTTTTGCAGCAGTGACCAAAGCAGCTTCATCTGGAGATGCAGCCTGATACACAGTCTTCTCTGGTGATTCATCACCTTCAAGAAGCACAGTATGACAGATTGCAAGGCATCTAAAGAACTCCTACTAAAACAAAAAAAATTCCATTTAGAATGTCATAGCAAATAGTAGCAGCACTGGCCTCAAGCAGTCTTCCAGGGCAGAGGTATATGGCCAAATAAGCCTTTTAACAATATACTGCAATTTTATAGAAGCTGCTAGAAAAAAGATCCAGAGTCTACCAAACAAATGCACCACAAAATAATTCCATTCAAACCAGCCGTACTATCTCAATGGTGAAGTGGAATGTCGCCATTTACAGCCCCACATCTGCATTTTTCAAAAACAGAAGCAACAGATCATGCCATCAAGTGCCCTGCCCTTGATAAGTCCATCTCTAGCATTGATGAATACCCTCAACTCATTGCAGGTGCCGCATGGGCATATATCCATAGGACTTGGTTTTGAAAGCTTGCAGACGCATTGCCGAAAATAGCCTTCCTAGATAAATGATCTATCTATATCAAGCTTCATCCAATCTAGAGAATGAATATTAACAGCAATAGCACAAAAATAAAGGCCCAAGACATGCACACTAGTGACAAAACCTTATCCTGAAAGATCACAGCTGCCAAAAGAAATATGCACAAATCTGAAGTTCTAAAACCTGATGCATTGTCTTTTGATTGAGCATCGTATTCTTTTGCTAATTCAATGACTTTCTGATGAGATGCATGGTCTCCATGGGACATGTTCAGTCAAGCAACATTCATCCCAGCCTCCGCTAGCTTCCATATCATATCTCGAGTGTTTGTTGAGGGATTTACTGTGCAAACAATCTTGGTCTTACGCCTAACACTCGGCTAGGACCACATGCCTACTGTTGTTTCCCCGACCTGAACATTCCTAAGCTGCTGAAATTCCTCATCTCCCTAATCAGCAATCGCCACCATTAGCAAATAGATATGACGCGTGGACGATATCAAATACAATTTTCATGGTAAAAGAAATCTCCAGGAGAAGACATGGGGGGAACATCAGAGCACCTTACTATTATCTCTGCCGTTAAAAGGACAACCAAGAACAAAATTGCAATGAATCCTAGCTTCAACAAAACGTAAATCTATCATAGCATAAAAATAGAGATACTACAACACCGCCAAAGATTGTAGAAGAACAAAGCTATTAAGCTTAGGGAATTTCTACCAGAAACAAGAGAAAATATTCAAAACTTTCCTAGAAATTGAAAAGCATATAACCTTCAAAACCTCTATAGGAGGCACGGAAAGAACTTGGGTTCTGCTAATCTCTTTGCTGCCACGACCTCCACCCTGCTGCGGAACAGACGACCATTATTCCTCCGTTGCTTCCCATAGAAGAGCTTAAATGGAAACCCCGCTGGTTTGAGCTTCGTCTCGACTAGGTTGTTGCCGTTTATAGATGTGGAACTAGGGCAAAAGACAGAGCTACTAAAGGATCTGGTGGCAAGGGTAGAGATGAGAAGGGGGCGTTCATGTGCTTATAAATGATTTATATTTTTTTTTATAAAAATGCAATTTGGGTTCGATTCATCGCAGGTTCGGGTTGACCTTAACTTAAGTTGGACATTTTTTAAATCGAGTTTAAGTTGAACCCGAGTTCTTCGAGCTCTCGGTCGAGGAAAAGTGAGTTTGAGCATTGCTAAAATTTGTGTTTGGTGAACCGAGTTCAAGTTGCATCTAACCTAAGTTACGCCCCTAATAATGTATATATCAATGTGAACCATGAAAATATAACTGTTACACTCTAGATTGGTGTAAACTGTTGTTTCGAAAATCCTATGTAGAGATCCTAGAAAATAGAGAAGAAAACATCAAAAGGCACTAGGATGGCTTCAACTCAGGCACTTCGATGTTCAAGTTAGTAAGAAACCTTAGAAAGGGGATAAATAATAGAAAAAAAGTCTGTCTAAGAGAGTGCATACTTAGTGTATTTATAGTTAAACATTAAGAATATACACACATAAGAATATATGCGATCTGTATGTAGATAAGATAAAGATTCATATTTAGAGGAGAATTCAGAGAAATACACATCCCTAGTTCTCTTAGAATTTCCTCTTAGGAAATGATATCGGAGTCTTATGGAACCGCATTATGGTTGGAAGAGGTTTCCTATTAGAATAGGAATCTGACATAGCCCTATGTTAGCTGTACAATGAATATCCAATGTTAGAAATCCTAACAAATACTTTAATAAATATACTGCAATGGGCCTCTGAAGTTGTCAAGAGTTCCCATATTGATATATTTGTTGGTAAATCCTTTAATGTTGAAGCTATGGAAAATTCTTTAGCCTTTTCCTTCAAAATGTTAAACATTTTGATGTTTGCTTCTCCTTTTTCCTTGAAATTAAAATTTCTCTTTTCATAAATATTTTGAACATCTTGCAAAGGGCTCCTATTCCCCATTTGTTATCTTGCTCCATATTCTCATGGCATGTCTATTCAATGGTGGTGCTAATGGAAGTATAGTTTTGTTTCCATAGTTTTCAACCTTTGGCTTTAATGTTGCCATTGATAGAACAACCCTTTGCTCTTGCCTAACCTCCCAAAACATAGATGATGATGAACTAGGAAGGAGAAGGATACAGGGTTTACTTGTAACCTCTGCATTTAATGTAGTTGGAAAGACAATACTCTGTTGAGTAAGGCTTGATGTTTTCTCAAGCATTACTCCCTCATTCTCTTGATGGCCAGATGTTTTAATCGCTTGACAATTTTTTCTTTTCCTGTAAGAATTTGCTTAAATAGATCTTCTTTAACCTCTTCACTTTCCAAGTAATTGACCAATGGTGTTCTTGACATGGAAGGGGCATCATGAGATGGCAAAGGATTTTGAATCATGCCACTTTCAGTAGTAGGAGGTCAACTTCCTTGGTCAATTAAATCTTGAATTACATGTTTCAATCTTATGCACTTTTCCGTTGAATGCCCAATCTCTTGGTGAAAAGCATAATGAGCATTTGAATCATACCATGAAAGGAGTGGATTTGGTATTGGCCTTGTGTTACGCAATTGCAGCAGATTTCTATCAACCAGAATTTATAAAACATCCGTATAAGGAATAGCCAATCGAGCAAAGTTCCTTCTTGCTCTTTGTTGATTAATCTGATTTTGTCGATTGTTTGAAGGAACATTAGTCTAGACCGACTCTTATCCTGTGCCGACAAGAGTTTGGGCAATATTGTTCACCTTAGCCATTGAACTCGATGATTCATTTCCCCCTTTTCCTTTCTTAGGTCCATTCAATTGATTACCCAATGGGTTAAAGGGGGAATCTTTCCTACCTTAATCCAAATTTCAATTCTTGTTCCCATTCCAATTAAACCAGTAAAATCTGACTAACTATGAATCATCAAATATCTACATAACTTAAGAATTCATTTTTACCTATTCTGGCATAGGGTTTGCTAATTGGGTCATTATCGCCCTCACTCTTGTAGCATATATAGCAAAAGATTCATCATTCTTTTGATAAATAGCATGCACAACCTCAAGTTTGGGCAATATCCTAGTTGAATGCATATTGTCTGATAAACAAATCCACTAATTGTTTTCAAGATTTCAAATGTCTAGGCGCAAGGGAATGAAACCAACCTAAAGCTGGCCCATCAAACTCTCAAAGGATCATTAATCCATCACCATAATTGCACCAACTCATTATAGTACAGTAACTTTTGACATGAACCTCTGATGAGCCTTCACCCTTATACTTCTAGAATATGGGTTTCTGAAAATCAGGAGGCAACCTTAACCTTGGATAAATGTACAAATCCTTCAAATTCAGATGTTTGGACGAGTCATCTCGCACTTGCTTAACTGTCTCCCGTAATTCAAGAAATGCTGCCCTCCAATTTTCCTCCTCTCTGAATTCACCACAGGCGTCATGATCAAATATTAGATCTTTCATGCATCAAAATGGAAGATTATTGAAAGATAGCATGTTTCCCTGTACATTGGATGGTCCAACACGTGCATTAGGTGTCCTATGCCGTGCATTTGAATTTGAGGGCCCAACCTAAACATTAGAAGAACCAAATTGCCCTTGGTCCATTTGGAATTACCGATGCCAAGGTTGTTTGCATTGGTTGAGGAGCAAATGCTGAACGATTAGCAAACGTGTTCATAGTGGTGACTAATCCTCACATCATTTGTTTCATATCACGAATTTCCTTGGCTGCAATCAAAGGTGCTGGTTCATCTAGAATTTATAGAGCTTGATCAATTTATTCAGGTGCATTTCTAGAAGTACTTGGGAGTTAGTTAACCTTGGTGAGTCATTTTGCTCTTAGTCACAATGGGGCTACAAATTGGGATACGCCCCTCATGTGGTTGTCTAGCAT
>JAYJMB010002383.1:0-15366 GCA_036873735.1 Pouteria campechiana
TCTCTCTCTCTCTCTCTCTCTCTCTCTCTCTCTCTCTCTCTCTCTCTCTCTCTCTCTCTCTCTCCCCCTCTCTCTCGCTATCCTCCAGCGTTAAAAATACAAAAAATCCATACCCCCTCTATCCAAAACAGCTCCTCCCAATCAAAAGACATGGGCTTCTGATGTGAGAATCTCGTTACATGGATACCTTGTTTAGGCTAGTCAGTCTCCAATCAGACCAATCCTACAACTCCAGCAGAACTTCAAGCAGCTCAAGATCTTCCCGACAAAACCACCCTCACCAGCAAGAAGAATGCAGCTACCTTTTCATGGATGAAGACGACTTCTCCTCTTCCTCCTCCAAGCACTTCTTCCCTTACACCACAGCCCCCACCAGCTCTGCTCCAACCCATGCAACTCCCTCACACATCACAAACCCCCATACCTCGTTCGACGTCCCCCAATTCACCTTCTCCCCCACCCCAGCCGTCGACGTCCCCACCACCTCCAGCAAGTGGGCCGTCGATCTCCTCACCCAGTGCGCACGTGCCATCGCGGACAAGAACAGCGCACGTGCGCAGCAGCTCATGTGGATGCTGAACGAGCTCAGCTCTCCCTACGGCGACACCGACCAGAAGCTCGGCTCTTACTTCCTCCAAGCTCTCTTCTGCCGCATGACCGACACCGGCGACCGCTGCCACCGGGCATTGGTTTCGGCGTCGGAGAAGACTTGCTCCTTCGAGTCGACGAGGAAGACGGTGCTGAAGTTCCAGGAGGTTAGCCCATGGACAACCTTCGGCCATGTTGCATGCAATGGCGCCATTTTAGAAGCATTTGAAGGCGAGACCAAGCTCCACATCATTGATTTAAGCAACACCTTCTGCACCCAATGGCCTACTTTCCTCGAGGCCCTCGCCACCCGCAGCGACGATACCCCCCACCTCCGCCTCACCACCGTCGTTCCCACCAGTGCCTCCGGCTCCGGCAACGGCCCTGCAGCCGTTCACAAAGTGATGAAGGAGATTGGCAGCAGGATGGAGAAGTTCGCTCGCCTCATGGGCGTGCCCTTCAAATTCAACGTCGTCTACCAAGCCGGCGACCTGTCGGAGATGAATTTCGATGATCTCGAGATCAATGAAGAAGAAGCGCTGGCAATCAACTGCGTCGGAACGTTGCACTCAATCGCACCGGTGGGGTCTCGCCGAGACGCCGTGCTGTCGGCCTTCCGGAGGCTCCGGCCGAAGGTCGTGACGGTCGTGGAGGACGAAGCTGATTTGGATATTGGAATTGATGGTGGGGATTTCGTCAGTGACTTTCAGGAATCACTCCGGTGGTTCGCCGTCTACTTCGAGTCACTCGACGAGAGCTTCCCGCGAGCCAGCAACGAGAGGCTGATGCTGGAGCGCGCCGCCGGCCGCGCCGTCGTCGACCTGATCGCCTGCCTCCCCTCCAATTCGGTGGAGCGGCGGGAGACGGCGGGGCGGTGGGCCCGCCGCCTTGGCACCGCAGGGTTCGTCCCCTCCGTGTTCAGCGACGATGTCGCAGACGACGTCCGTGCCCTCCTCCGGCGCTACCGCGATGGGTGGTCGATGGTGCAGGGCGCGGACGGCGCCGGCATCTTTCTGGCGTGGAAGGAGCAGCCGGTGGTGTGGGCGTGCGCGTGGAAGCCTTGAAGCGGCCGGCTTGTGTGAGGATGCTTGGGAGGTGGATTGGCACGTGTGCATGGTAAGAATTCACACGTGCATGGCATGGCATTGGAATACTTACGTGGAAAGAAGAAAGAAGAGAATTGCATGAATAGAATACATTGGAAAATGATTTTATATTATTCGCTGTGATCGTCACAATCTTATTAAAAGTCAGAATGTGAGAAGATGACTTTTTTTCCAAAAACAAGGCCCATTTTTTTTTAAAAATGGGTTTCTTTTGTTAGGTATGCGGTGATATCAGCTAATGGATTAGTTAAGACTGCCGATCACCTACAGTCAATTGTACAGTAACCCACGGTGCATACCTCCTTTCCTGCCAAATTTTCCATCCTTTAGACAATCAGCGCCATTGAAAACGTAGGCCCCATAATCAGCCTCTTCCCCGTAAAATATTTGTGATGATCGGATGTTTCAATGGGGAAATCCTGAACGTTGATTCAAACCCCTTGGTCCACCTAATGTGCATTGCTTGTAGGCGATCTTTGCCAATTAACGGAAAAAGGTCCTCGGGAGCAGATGAAATGTTGCTCCTTTGAATATTTTTTGTGTGTGAACTGGTCAAGATATGGAGCCCACTACACCTTAGCCTGCAATCCGACAACGTGTGTCGCTGGATACCGACAATTGTCCAATCGCTGTTGCATCCCTTGCAACCAGTTGGCTCATCTTTGTACATGTCTATACATTGAGGCCTCTGTCTCTTGACCAGGTCAGATGCAGGACCATGATTTTGAGTGCTCCCGACATCTACAGTGACACAGCAGTCGCGATCAGGAAGAATCATAAGGGATCAGTCGAGGAATCTAACCAAAGGCTGCGTTCGCCGTTCGTTTACCATAAATGATTCGGTAAATTAAGGTGCATTGTACTATCGTACAAATTTCCTGATTGTAGCATATGTTTTAAAGGAAATATCATCAATCAGAACCGTTAATCTAGTCTTTATTTTCTTGTATGGTTTAGATTGAGAAAATTTTGCTTAATATTCTCTTTTTTTCTCTTTCTAATATTCCATAACTAATCCTTTTATGAAATTTGTTTGATGGTGACAGATAAGATTTCTTAGATTATCACATCTGCATGGAAAGACTCAGCCAGAAGGATAGCACAACTAAAAAGAAGAAAAAAGGAAAAACAGAGATCATTTTTTGAGGAATGGGTGAGTGTATCTGCATCCTATAGTGCTGTATCTACTATACAATTTTATAGAGAGTGGCTTGTCCTTTTGTGGGTCACATTGGGAAAGGTGTGGCCCACATGGAGTCCAAAGACCCATAAAAATCCATGGGCTTCTGAAGAGAGTCAGAAGTTGTTTGGGCCCACAAGGAGGTGAGAAGTAGTGGGAGCTGCTTTTGAGGGGTGTCTCTTAGCTTCTTAGTCTTTTGAGGAGAGAGCCCCCACTAAAAGAGGCTCTTTTCTCTCTTTTGGTCTTTTTAATGTTCTTCTTTTGGTGGGCTTTTGTGGAAAGATGGTCCACTTCTTTCTATACCGGAATTCTAGATCACCTAAATTTAGGTCATTGAATTGGACATGTTCTTTTGATGGTGGGAGTGTAACCATTCAATTGGTTGTTATTTTATTTTATTTTATTGTATTGTTCTTTCTTTTGTTGACTGTCAAAGACTATTGGTGGAATGGTCAAAGTCATGGGTTGGATTTTGAGGGTGTGGCTCATCGTTTTTGATGGTCCAGCTATAGGTTATGACATTGCTTTAAACTTTGATTGAATTTCAAATTTTAATGCATTATATACAAGGTTTTTTGTGTGTGTATGTGAACTTCTCGTTGTAATTTTGTTTTTGAAAAGTGCGTGCCATTTAAAAAATATAAAGAAATGTTGGAGTATGCTAGCAGTTCAGAAGTGATGTTAATCATAAAATAAATAATAAAAAAACATAAATTTTTAAATATAAAGATAAAAAGCATTAATTGTAAATATAGATAAATAGTAATAAAAGAATAAGATTATTAAAGATAAATAAAAATAATACCAGAGAAAAATGAGAAGCTTTTACACCCTTTACCTTTTAGGTGTGTGTCTAAACACACCCTAACACTCTTTGATAAGCATAAGTTGACAATTAGCATTTATATTTTGAATGCAACATATGAATTGTGAAATTGGCATGGTGGATGATGTAGACGTTTGATGGGTTTGTTTTGTCATTAAATTAAAATAATGTTTACCCAATTGTCTGTAGGCATAATAATCTAATATTTTTAAATTTCTTAGCCTGGTTGACTTGTCCCATCTCAAATAGAGAAAAAAAAAAACAATAAAAGGATTTGAAATCCGTGAGTTTCATACGCAAAAAGCTCTATTATCGTCTACTAGCCTATAAAACGCAACAAGAAATATCTAAATTCAATGAATTTCACAAAGCCCACACCGTTTATCATTAAATACCCACAAAATATCTTATTTTTCAGGGGGAAAAAAGACCCTAATCTTATGCTGTTAAGCACCCTAATGTAGGAATAGATGGGCAGCTTTGAAAAATGTTCCAATGACCATGACTATGTCACCTACCTGATGGACGGCAGAGGCTTGTGTGCACAGATGAGATGTGTCATACGCGGGTGGAGAGTTGGCAAAGTCATTAATTTATAGGAAGAGCCAATGAAGAAGATCAACAACCATGGCATAATTCATTTTGAAATGTGGGAAAGGGGAATCTGCTTTATTATATATTTTTATGGAAAATGAAATGCAATTAGATTAGATTAGGGATAGAGATTTAAGTCGGTTGTGAGGATTGCTAGCTTGTCCTAATCAGTGGTCCCAAACATATATATTCATTATCCTACTTAGGTTTTCCAATTCCTCACACGTGCGAACATCACTCAATAGATGCAGAACACGTGCAAGCTTTCTTGGGGTGGCATGCACTTCATTTTGTAACATAATTAAAGACCATTAAAAATATATGGAAAATACTTAATAAGTGATTAATAGCTTATGATAATGATGATGAAGCTATACCACCCAAAACAAATGAATGGCTACCAAGTGTATTTACTGCAGCAAAACAAAGGATTAAAATGGCTTGATTTTTTTCTTTTTTCTATTGTTTTTTTTTTAAATGAATGCCTTGATTGACCGCCTGTATATAGGGTCCACACGCGTGCAGAATTAGCAATAGTTTAGTTGGAATTTTGCCGTTTGGGACACGGGTCTTATTTATTTTCTATGATACACGTCATGGAAATTATTATCATATACAAAATCTGATGTATCACTCCCCCAGTTGTTTTTAGATACATATATTTTAAAAAAAAGGGCTGCTGATGATTTTTACTTTGTTTCCACCTAAATAATATGTTATCAAATGAATACTTTTTTATAGAAATGAGATGTTTTTCTAAAAAATTAATTACATATTACTTTGAGTTATTAATTCTCGTAAAAATGTCTATCTATTTTATCTTTGTATACTTCATGACTTATATTATCCAACATTTTGTCTCTATTTTCTTTTTTGTTTTTCATTTTTGGCTAATCAATCAGGCCTTGGGCCACTTGTTGAATATACTATTTAATGCGAATATCATATATTCTATGCAGAGACGGTTTCAATGTTAAATTTGTAAGGCAATGGAAGTTTCCTCCACCTCCAGTACAGGCATAAGTAGAAATAGAAAGAGCTTACCTTAATCAGACAGACAGAGAAAGGGTCAAAAGGACTCAAAATGGAGATTAGAATGACAGCCAGAATGGAAAAGTATTATTGATAATGTATTGGGTGGATTATCTTTCAAGGATCACAGCAATCAAGTTGTTTTAGCCATAGAATTATTGCTATCAAATAGCCTGAAATACAGGCCTTGGCCCTGATCCTATCTTCAGAAACCTCGACCCAACCATATATAATTCTTTACAAATCCTTAGCCCTGTTCCAAATTTCAGTTTGGGTTTAAATTCACGATTTCAGTTGATTTTTATAACCCATAGCCAATTCAAAGAATCTGGTTGATCTTATTTGATCATGTCAAAGATGGATTCTGTGGATAGTGGACATGAGATCTAATTCAATCATCTTACTCAATATCATTTATTTATATAGTAATCCAAAGATTACATAAAAATATTTTTGTCTAAAATTAGAATCATTTGAGAACTAATGTCTATTATTTAAAATTGTTTTATTTCTTATGGGATCCACAAGAATACAATTATGCATTCATTCCTTTGAAAGCTCCCATCTTGTATTAATTCATGATTCTATAAATTTTGGTAACATTTGAATATATGCATAGATTCATATAAATAATTTTTATATTTTATACATCTTTAATAGTGTGGCCCATATAAACCTTTGATTAAAATAATTTCATATAATTTAATTAAAGTGATAATGGTAAGTATAATGGTCGAAATGGATTTCATCTAATCATTTTATATTTGCTTAAAAAATAAGAAGATTTTTTTAAATTTTCGAGGAAACAATTCCTTTAAACCATTTTTCATTAAGGATATTTTTCAAAATACAATTATTATATGAGTATTATTTTAAATTTTTGAGGAAACAATTCCTTTGAACCATTTTCCATTAAGGATATTCTTCAAAATATAATTATTATGTGAGTTTTTTTCTTCTACTTGTACATTTTCTATATAAAAATGGTTGAATCTCCTGTAATGTGATAATAAGAGGCAAATAAAATCCTTTTCTTCTATTATTTTTAACAATTAATTATATGTAATCCTTAGGTTATCTTCACAAGTTTAGAAATATATGATCAATATTGGCTGAAATAGTACCACCAGGTAAATAAAAACAAGGAATCATCTATATATGAAAGGAAGTGAATTATTGCTTATTCTCTATTTCTAAATTTTTTAAAAGCTTTGGAAAAGCTCATAACACAAATTTTTAGGGGAATTAATGGTCAAAAGCATATATAAATATTGAAATAAATTGATGTACCTAAATCTATCTACATATAATGTAGTTTATAACTAAATTCATCCAAAAATTAAGTTTAACTAAATCTAACCTTATTTTAAAACCGCAAAAGCACTAGTCCTACCGTAACTTTGATTCACCTTGAAAACAATGTAAGATTTTTTGTAATCTTCTCTTCTTTAATGATTTTGAAACAAAAAATAATTTATTATATATATATATAAATTTCCATATACAAAATTATAAGTAAATATGAATCCTACAATCTTACTAGAAATCTATTGAGTTCCTTATAAGTATAGAAACTAATATTTCATCTATACCTTATCATTGCTAAGTTTAAGTTGAATTCAATTCAAGCTATATCTTAATCACAAAATTTATAAGGATTAAAAGTCAGCATCTAATTACATACAACACAAATGAACCTATCTTAGCTAGAGTCAATATTTTGGGAATTGCAAGAGGATAAAGAAAACATGTTTTAATAAGTTTTAATCTTATTTGGCATAATTTCTTCAGAAGAGATTTCTAGCTAGTAGCACTAAAGGAAGGTCTTTGCAAATTGCTCCTCCTTATGAAGGAACTCCAAAGTAAAAATTGTTAAGTGAAAATATCAAATGATAATTTTCTAATAAAAGTCATTTTTAAGTTATATATATGTATATATATATATGGGTTATGATCATGTGAGACCGGTCTCACATGGGCAGCCATGAGACCGGTCTCACATGGGCAAAACACTATTTTTTTATTTTTTTTATTTTTTACAGACTTAAAAATTATAGTGAGCTTAACCTATAAACCAAGTTTTAAAATTTTTGAATTTTATAAAAAAATTATTTTTGAATTTCAAGGGCATTTTGGGGATTTCCATTGATTTCCATTAAAAAAATTATTATAAAAATCCAAAAATCATAAAAAATTGGTTTATAGGTTAATCATCCATTGATTTTCAAGTCTATAAAAGAATTTTAAAAAAATAGCTTTTTGAGACCAATCTCACGGTTGCCCATATAAGACCAGTCACACATGATCATAAGCCAATATATATATATATATATATATATATATATATATATATACTTCCAGCATCATAAGAAGACAATAATTAATTATCAACCTCAAACAACTCCCCACAGCTTTAAATAAAGCAGAACATGGCTTTGGGATTGACCCCATTCCCATTATAAAAGCATGGGAGCTTTCATCAGCCCATCAATATTCTTAAACTATATTTCTGGTGAGCCTTGTTGTTGAACATTGCCACCCATAATGGGCAACAACATCTCTCCATGAGACATGACGTTTTGCCATGAGGGGTTACTCTCATCCATTCAATATACCTTTTCAAATCTATATATACGTGATGGGTTGACAGACGATTAAGGATAGTGTAAATTGAACAGAGGAATCTTAGAATAATCCAAGCCATCTGGATTGTGGATCAGAGGTATTTTTGTGTTTGTCATTTGCCTTGGACTCGTTGAGAGCGGGTGGTGCGCGGATTAGATATTAAGGAAGATAGTCGATCTTAAAAAGGTGTGCTTTTGATATCATTATCATCCATATGATTACCAATAGTAATATTAGAGCCGTTGGATATCTTTCTTGGCTCAAGGGAAAGACAATACGTTTTGCCATTTTGATAGTTAGTAATGAGAAATTTATTAATTTTTCAATAATAGTGAAAATTTTGAACTAGCATTTTTAGTTGATTCGTTAGTATCACCATATAGTGCTCTCTGAGATGATTCCAACGATATATTACATGTGAAAAACGGATTTAAAATGACTAAGTTATGAATTTTTGAAGAAAAAAATATTTCAGACACATGCTATATCGGTCGGGGAAGAAGAAAATTTTTCCTTTTAGTCCTTATAATTTTTAAATTTTGCAAATTGGCCCTAGTATAAAATGCAAATATTACAAAAGATTAGGATTTTTTTATAATTTTAAAAAAATTCATGGGTGTTTATGAAAATTTTCAGAAGTCAAGGTGGTTTTTGCAAAATTTTGGAAGTCGAGGGCATTTTGTAATTTTGCAAACCTGTAACTAGTGGGCCAGATGGACCCAGACCATGCCCTCAGTCAAGTGGGTTTCGCCTATTTAGGCCCATCGAGCCAGCCCAGCCCATAGACCAGGCCCAGACGGAGCGAGCCCATAGACCAGGCCTAAGCGGGGCCCAGTTGAAGAGGGCTGGCAATAGCGGCTGGCGATCGCTAAAGGCTAAATTTTCTAGCAACCCCAAAAATTATCCAAATAGTCATTTTTTAGGTTTTTCGACCTTCTGAATTCACCTGTGGGCTCATATTTGCCAAATAAGACCTCTAAACATGATTTTTTATTTTTGTAATGATTAATTATGAATTTATATGCATTTTTTTGAACATTTTTGTTAATGATGGCTTATACTTATGCATATTTTTGGTGAGTGGGAGTATGTTGAAAGGATTATAAGAATTCTCACATACTTATTTAATAAGTTAGTAGAACTTTATTTTAAAAATTCCTCACTTTATCCACTTAATTAACATGTTGGATGCATAGAATTGAATTCCTAAGTTGCTTAACTTTGCATATATTCATATATTTATTTTATTGGAATAGATGTATTTGAATTGATACTTGTATGCATAGCATGCTTTCTCTTTTTATATATTTAATAAAAATATTATTAATTTATGCAATGATGTAGCAAAGTATGTTTTATGATATGAATAAGTACTGAAAAGAACAATTGATGTCTCATAGGTTATTTGAATCAGACTGTACCCATGGCAACTAAGACTCTTTAGGCAGATCTTAGTCAGATAGACAAATTGAATGGGCAAAATTATGAAATATGAAAACTCAAAATTGAATACATGCTAGAAGAATAGAAAATTAGTGATATCCTAACAGTAACTATGGAGGATCCTCAAAAGGATGCTACTTCGACTCAGGAAAATGCTACTCCAGCACAAAGGGCTGCTACTCTAGAACAGTTGAAGGCATATTCCAAATGGAGGAAAAGAAATTCTCATGCTCGCATCATGATGCTTAGCAGCATGAAGAATGATCTTATGTTTGTTTTTACTGGAATTGCTTTTGCCAAAATCCTATGGGAGACTCTGAAAAATAAATGTGGCAATAGTTCTAAGGCTAAACTTAGAAGACTCACCTTGTGGTTTGATAATTATAAGATGAAACCTGAATATACCATGAGGCAGCACATATTGGATATGTCCAATATGATTTTACAACTAAAAACTGCTGGTCATATACTTTCAGATGAGCAACAAGTTATAGTTGTGATTTAGTCTCTCCCAGATTCGTGAGAGTATATGAAGGTGAATATAACTCACCATGATAGTATAAGAACTTTTAATAATATTGCACACCATTTGCAACTGAAGGATGATTGTTTAGTTATGGCCAAGCCCTCCTCTTAGGCTTTAGTGGTTCTACGCCAAAAATAATGGTTTCAAGCATAAAAGAAACCAAAAATTGAAAGGAAAGTAGACCAAATAAGGAAATCCAGACAAGGGCATTCAGCGCAAAAGAGGGAAGCACGGAAATAAGAAGAAGGATATTAGCAAATTGAAATGTTTCAACTGTGGTCAACTAAGACATTTCGCTCATGATTGCACTAAAGCGAAGAAGGTAACTCCTAGTCCACAATTTCTCTCTTGTGCATATGTTTCTAGCTTAGTTATAATAACAGAATCTTATCTATTGTGGATTATAGATTCAGAAGCAACAGACCACGTAGCTCAAGACCATGCAGCATTTATGGAATATCGTCGAATACCTGTAAAATCTTGGTGGATATTTGTAGAAAATAATTCTAAAGTAAAAAAGTACATGGAATTGGAACATACAAGTTGAACTTACAAGGAGGGCAAAGTTTACTATTGAACAATGTACTATATGCTTCAAATATTCGATGGAATTTAGTCTCAGTTACTGTTCTTCTTAAGTTGGGATTCAATTTAAATTTTTCTAGCAATAGACTTTAAATTTTGAAAGGAACTGCTTGTATTGGTTATGGAATAATGTTTGACAATTTTATTGTTTTAAATTCTTGCAATATTGAAAATTATTTTGTAATTATGTTATATTCTATGAGTTTGAATGATGATGTATTATGGCATGCTAGACTAGGTCATATGGGCAAAGATAGGATGAATCATTTGGCTTTAGATGGATTGTTGGGTGAACTTACCAAACTTTTATTACCATTGTGTGAACATTGCTTGGCTGGTAAAACAACCAGGAAGCCCTTTGGAAAAATATTTCATTCCACTCAACCATTACAACTCATTCACTCTAATATTTGTGGTCTTATGAGTGTGAGGGCGAGGCATGGTGCCTTCTATTTCATCACCTTTATTAATGATTATACACACTTTGGATATGTTTACCTGATCTCCTATATATCTGAAGCATTGGATTGTTTTAGAAAATTTACAAGTACAGTTAAGAATCAGTTAAACACAATAATCAAAGATTTGCGAACAGACCAAGGGTATGAGTACTTGTCAGAAGAATTTAAGAAATTTTGTGATGAAAAGGGTATAATCGGGCAGCTGACAATTCCATATATCCGCAACAAAATAGTGTTATAGAGAGAATGAATAGAACCCTATTAGATATGGTGAAATTCATAATGGCGCAGGCAAAGTTACTTAGCGCCTATTGGGGAGATGCTCTTTTGATTACTGCATATATACCCAACTGTGTACCCTCTAAATCCGTCATATCAATGCTCTATGAGTTATGGATTGGAAGAAAGCCTGATCTTAGCCTTTTGAGGCCTTGGGGATCAGAAACCTATATACATAACATGTCTCACAAACATAGAAAGTTGGGACTAAGAGGGAAGAATTGTATCTTTATTAGATATCCTGATTCTTCCAAGGGATACGTGTTCATTAGTGAACATGATGATGACATTATAACTGAAATAGATTCACGAGATGTTACATTCATAGAAAATGAATTCCCTGGCAGAGAAAAAATTAAGGGAAATCTTTTATTTTATGAAATGGATGAATCCGAAGAAATTGGTAGGCAAAATCAGTCTATTGAGGAGGATATTGGTCCACTTCAACTGTCTGTTTTGAATGGGAGCATTCAGCCAAATTCTTCAGAACCCTCATTGAGGAGAAGTAATCGTCTGATTACGAAGTGCCGACGATTTTTTATCAAAGGTGAGGCACTTATGGTTTCTCCATTGGATGAGAATAAACCTATAAGAGTTTCTGAGGCACTCTCATACTCTGCAAACAATAAATGAAAAAAGGTAATGAAAGAAAAGATGGACTCTATGAGATCCAACCATGTTTGGGACTTGGTTGATCTTTCACCTAGATGCAAGGCTATTGAGAATAAATGGGTTCTCAAAATCAAGCGTGGGGCGGATGAATCCATAGAAAGGTATAAAGCACGTCTTATGGCAAAATGATTCACTTAAAAGGAGGGTATGGATTTTGAGAATACTTTCTCCTCGGTGGTGAGATTTACCTCAATCCGATTAATTCTGGTCATCGTCGCACATTTGGACCTCGAATTATATCAAATGAATGTAGAGACAATATTTCTCAATTGAGAACTAAATGAAGAGATCTACATGAATCAGCCAGCTACTTTTGTAGAAGCAGACTAGGAGGGCCGCTCGATCTATGGATTAAGACAATCATCTAGGCAGTGGTATTTGAGGTTTCATAGTGCAATATTAACATTTAGTTTTCAATGATCGATGAAGATTATTTTGTGTATGTCAAGAAGTTCAAAAATAATTTTGTAATATTATCTTTATATGTGGATGATATTCTTATAGCTTGAAAGAATAAGAAATTTGTCACCTTTATTAAGGAATGGTTGTCCTCAACTTTTGAGATGAAGGACATGAATAAGGCAAGCTATATTCTTGGGGTGAAGATCCTGAAAGATCGATCAAGAAAGTTGATATCTATTTCACAATAGACATATCAATAAAGTGCTTGAGCAATTTCACATGCAGAATTACAATCTCATAGACACTTCTATCACTAAGAGTGATGGCTTGAGCCTTGAAATATGTACAAAGACCCTAAATGAAATCAATGACATGAAAAAAATTCCTTGTGCTATTGTAGTTGGCAGTTTGATATATGTCATACTGTGTACCCGTCCAAATATATGTTATGTTGTAGGGTTAGTCGGTTGATACCAATCGAACCCAAGACATGAGCACTGGAAAGCTATTAAAAAAATTTCAGATACTTCAAAGATACTGCGAACTACATGCTCTACTATCATGGACATGATCTGCAACTAAGGGGATATAAAGACGCTGATTGAGGTGGTGACCTTGATGAGTATAAATCTACATCCGGATATGTCTTCTCTCTAAATAATAGAGTCATATCTTGGAGTAGCAAAAAGCAGTCATGTGTAGCATTATCAACCATGGAGGCCGAGTTCGTAGAATGTTCAGCTACAGTGCAGGAGGCAGTTTGGTTGAGGAGGTTCCTACTGCATTTAAGAGTCAATGTTTTGGATGACGGGCCTGTACGTTTATATTGTGATAATTAGGCAACTATTGCACATACAAAGGACTCTAGATATCACAATAGAAACAAACACATCGATATTAAGTACAATTTTATATAAGACATCGTAGCCCAGAAGTTAGTGATACCTGAGTATGTCTTCACACATAGGATGTTAGTTGACCTTTTGACTAAACCTATCACGAGAAATGTATTTATAGGTCATGTTAAATCCATGGGATTGCCTTAATCATGACCGCATCACTTATATTGTTCTTTCATTGACTTATATTGAATAAATACATTTTGATTTAGAATCAATTATTTATATTTATAGCATTGCATTTATTCATAAATAAAACATGTATGTTAAACGAGTAGAGAGATTAACCTACTCATACAGGCAATCGCCTTTAACATTCAGAGAATGTACAAAGATAAAATTGCTTATTTGTCACACTGAGTGGTGTTGGAATTAAGCTTGTGTTGACTAAACTAGCAATCAAGTTAAGATCATCAGTTACATGATTAAGGATTTTTACTGGTAACCCTATACCCATAAGATAGCCGAATGTGGGACCTTGATAAGTAATTAGAGATGGTGGTTGTCAAATGAGCTCAAGTTTAGGCATAGTTAGAGGAACTGTGTAGATAAACTAAGATTTGTATGGTGTTTAAGATGGACATACTCTCTTTTTTAAAAATCATCTCCACCATAGAACGTGTATAATACCACGTATACTAGAAGCGAAAAGTAAAAAAAAAAAGTAAGCAAGAGTACCCCTACTTCCTCACCGTATGAGTTCTTTGAAGGCTAGATGAGCTTTCTAAAAAGCCTCAAGGGACTTTTTGATATATCTTGAAGTGACAATTCAATGACTGTTATCTTGACATTTTATCGAAGGGCTATGATTGATACAACCTAGCGAGAAGTGTTGGAAAAGTGATTGGCTGAAACGGATATGTATGATCTGAGAAGTTGGACTGAATAGTCTATTCACATTAGGATCTATATATAATTCTCTGGCTAGACAATCATATTTTGGTATGATTGTGAATACATAGTAGATGCGCGCATATGTTAAGTATTATACGAGGGATTGAAAATGTTTGAACAATAATGTGACATAAAATCAATCTGGGGTAGATCGAGTCATATTTTTTTTCTTTAGGGTAGTAGCCTCCAAGTATCCCTAACAAGTGCATGGTTGAGCTCTCAAAGTGCAGGGTTAACTCACGAGTCACACAATCTATTTGACTGTATGATTGATATCTAAGATCTTTCTTAGTTTTTATATATATTCTAAAGCCCATCATGTGTAAGTAGAAGATTTTGAACATTGCCATCGATAATGGGCAGCAACGTCTCTCAATGAGACGTGACATTTTGCCATAAGGGGTTGCTATCATCCGTTCAACATACCCTTTCAAATCTATTATATGTGATGGGTTGACAAAAGATTAAGGATAGTGTGAGTTTAACAGAGGAGTCTTAAAATAATCCAAGTCATCTGGATTGTGAATCAAAGACATTTCCGTGTTTGTGATTTGCCTTGAACTAATTGAGAGTGGATGGTGCACGGTTTAGAGCTTGAGTAAGATAGTCAATCTTAAAGAGGTATGCTTCTGCTATCATTGTCATCCATATGATTACCAACACTTGTATTCACTAATCAGGTGCAACGTACCTAAGTCCAAACCAGGCATGTAGATTCATAAACCGTTGGAACGAACATGCCAATGTCTGCAAGACAAACTCATTGCAGTGTTGCAAATTACTCCAAAACATCTGCTACATGTCTTGTGCTACTTCATGGGATCCGTATATTCGTGGCCACATGATCATACAATACCTTAGTATTATCCTCTTTAATCACTTTTTGCAAAGGCTTGCTTTGAGAGGCCGATCAAAGATCTCAGAGCTTTTTTGTTTAAAACCACACCTATCACCAATTAAGCTAGATTGAACGCAACAACGGAATAACCCATCTCTGTGTTTTTAAAACAGCCTGATAAACACCATTCTTAGCAACAATAACCATCTACGCTGAAAATTTGATAAACAGTAGCATTGTGGCAATGCCCCCCGCTACGCGAGGTTGACAATAGCTACCAATCATTTGCTATTACATTTTGTAAACAGTGTCACTGTGAAAAGGCAGTGAGCTAATGACCCAGAGAACTTCTTCCCCAAAGCTAGGGAGCTAGTTTTCCAAGTCCTTCAAGATGGTTGCCTCCATTCCCAAATCTC